>CM062807.1:834508175-834690728 GCA_031772625.1 Pinus tabuliformis | reverse complement strand
ATATCGTTTAGTAACAAGGATGAGACTATTTAATCAATGTTTTGTATTTGTATTACTACCTGTGGAAACAACTAGACTATCCCATGATTTTAGTGGAGAACGCAACATATTGATGCACTTACCGTAGAGAACAACTAACTTACCATAATGTTGAAGGCGTTCAAGTGCTCTATCACCAATTATTCATCCTATATCCTCAAGTTATATATATTTTTCTATAGGAATAGTTTGTTCACTAGGGAATTAGATTGATATAAAACCCTTAACTTGTCCCCAAAATCCTTGTTGTATCTTCCCCTCACACATTTAACAATATTGAATATGGGAAACATAATTGTATTGTGCTCTTTGCTTCTGATCCAACTTTGTCTAGTATTCTATTGACATTATATTGGTGTCGCACTCAGATCTATAGTAATTCACTAATATTTATCCACTAACATATCCTCCATATTGAGCTTCCAAAGCCCAAAACTCTATCTATTGATTTTTTTGATCTCTACCTTTCCACTGTTTGTCATCTCTTTTAGCACAAGAATTGATTTCATAGATCTCCCATACTGGGTCAACCAAAAGCCCGAGCAAAACCTCTCAGCTGTAAAGGCATCCCCTTAAAGGCAAATATAATTTGATATCAAATGAATATTTTAACCATGTATGCATAATAACTGCAAAAAAAAATCTTAAGATATAGAAAATATACAATAAAATATACACAAAGGGTTTCTCTTGGAACCCAATACTAGGAAAACCAAATTTATTTTTCATTATATTCCATTCAATATTACAATAGATTATATCCATGTCGAAGCATTCATAAACCCCCAATAAATTAACCTTATATTAGAACATAATTGTAGTTCCCTTAACTAAATCTATAAAATACCATGGGAAAAACAATCATGCATAAAACCATCCACAAAACCATGGGTGGGTCCACCCAACCACAAGTGGGTTTGCCTAGAAAGAAATTTTTAGGCATTTCCCCAAACCCCATGTAGGGGGGATACTTCCCCCCTACAAACCCTCGGAAAACAGGGCTTCAACCCCCACTACACCTAGTGAAATGTAACATTTCATGAAACTAGTTGTGCAAAAAATATAACACATACCCAACAATTATTGATGCTACATGCTTCTAGGTTATTGGTGGGTAGTTATAAAAAGATGCACTTGGTGCAAAGGAGGTCAAGTGATCATCCATTATTATCATGAAACTTACACACTTAACCTATAATAAAATGCATTAGTTTTCCTTTGATGTACTATGTAGATATCTTAGTATAGAACCCTCCACTAGTTAGGTGGTTAGAGGTATTTTTGTTGATGGGAGGACATTCTTCCAATTTTTATAAGAGATGTTTACTTTATTTTTTTAGAGGTTTTATGCCACTGGATCGAGAGTAGATTTCTTCCCTCCTAGGACTGTTGTTGTTTCATGTATGCACATTTTGAGGAAGTTTTTTTCTTAAGAGGGGTAGTTATAGTCGCCATGTATGTCATTGGTACAAAGATTTGCGATTTTTTGTCTTCAAAGGGAAATCATGTTTGCTACCTTGTCTATTACCCATATGCAAGGATTGATTAGAGAGGATGTAAAAAACATCCTATTACTATAAATGAGCTACTATATGACTAAAGTAATATTTTGATAAATATGGTTATACCTATAATGCCACATAAGTTGGACCACATAGTCCAAACTAAAGTGGAGGATTGCATATGCAATATTATTGCTAGATAGGTAGTGGAACTCATGCTCATTTGACAGATATTATAAAATTTATAGTTGTTTAAAATATCTGCATTCATTCCTCATGACATGATGTCATTGATGTGTCATGTTGTTGGCTTCCTCGATCTCATCTAGTTGTTGATACATGGTGATCATTCCTATCATTTGGATCATCCTTTAATGATTATGCTCCTCATCATCCACCTCCTAATCATCCACCACATGGTCCTACAATAGATTTACCACCAACCCCTCATCCTCCTCAACACCTATTCCTACTCCAAATTCATTTCCATCATCTCATTTTCCTCTATTCTTCCTCCTCATGTATTAGTGGTTGACCATCTAGTGTTCCACCTCCTCCTCCTCCACCACCTCAAATGTTACTAGTTGGACCATCAAATGATCCCTCTTCTCCTCAATAACACGTGTCTCACCAACTAGACTATCCACAAATCCATCTTCTCCTCCTCCTTCTCCTCCTCATACATTAATAGATGGATCATCCACTAATCCAATTCCTCCTCCTCCTCCACACGCATCACCATTTAGTACATCCATTGATCCACCACCACCACCTCCTCCTCCACATGAATCAACATCTAAACCATTAATTGATCCACCTCCTCCTCCCCCTCTTCCTTTTATGTCAAAAGTTACAGTAGAATCGGCCCACAAGTTCCCCCACCCTACATCTCCAACATTAGATATTCATGATATTTTACAAGCTATGGTCACATCAATTGTTATACCTTCCTGATGGAGACATATATGATTGACTCATCATCTACATTTCTAGACATGGGTGCTAATAGACCTCCTACCATTGGTAGTGGAGGCAACACTACCTCTTTCTTTGGTGGCAAAGCTAGTTAGTAATTGTACCTAGAATGTATATTGATGTTGGATATTTTCCTTGAGATGTATATATAGCATTTTTTTTTTCGATGATATGCATGGTTGACATGGATATTGATATGTATATTGGTCATGTATATATATTTTCATATCATGTTGATATTTTTGTTTTTTGATTTATAACATGTATTATGAGTAGGTTGATGATTAATGTTATTATTGATTTTCTCTATTTTAAAAATAAATTTAAGATGCATCACTCATTTAAATATAGATCTATCATCCCCATAGGTGGTATAAGTGGACAAGGGGGGGGGGGGGGGGGGGGGGGGGGGGGGGGGGGGGGGGGGAGAGTAGCTAGTGTGATGCCAAGTGCAACCACCCCCAAACATACTAGATACATAGAAGGAGCCACTTGGCCACTGGCATGAGCAAGCTCCTTGGATTACACTCCATTGAGAATGGAGTAATGTGGTAATGTTTTTGTGGCTATGGTGTACCAAAAGACACCGTCTTAGTAGTTGGTTGTTCCCTGAAAATAAAACACAGATAATTGGTTGTTGTTAGTGGAGAAACATGAGTAAACAAATAACTATAAATGGTGAAAACAATGCATACACAAACATAAACTAAAAAATAAAATATAAACACATAAACAATGCTTAATGAAGCAAACAAGTTAACAAAATAATGGAAAAGGGATCCCTTTATTGACTGTTGAATGTAGAAGAGATACAATTGATGAATGTTAAACACTTGGAGAGAATTATTTAAGTGATGGTGATAAAAAAAACCCCAATAAGGAGATTCCTTTCCTCAACATCTTTGGAAGCTTCTCCTATCTCTCAAAGAAGTATGGAGACTCTCTCAATGATTAAATCATCTTCTAGTAAAATGTTGGATTGCTAAGTAATTATTTTTCCATCATAACAATGCTCTACTTCTTCTTTTTTTTGGTTCTCCAATTGCCTATTTATATATAATTTTGAATTCCTCTTCCCTCTCTTGGTTCATTAATGAGGAAATGACTTATGAGTATGACAAGAGGATTCCTGGGGCTGCATATCTCCAAGTCGACTTGAAATTGGTTGTCCTTGAGTAGTATGTGTCAGGGAATCCCAATTCCAAGTGTCTAAAGTGGTCCTGGACTGTTGATTCATACTATTGTTTGATTTCGTAGCTATCGAGGAAAAAATTGTGTAGTCACGTGACTATTAAAGAAAAACTCGCTTGGTCACTAATTTCTACATTTGGATGGGTCGCACAGGTACACTTTATAATTAAAACCTTTAGAAAAAATTGATTTTTATTTTGATCTCTTAAGCTGGAATGTCTTCACCTATAGGCTCTGCTGGACGTATTGAGGTGTCATCTGGATTGTATAAATGTGTGTACAATTTTCATGTTAACAATTCCCCCCTGATGTATGATGTTAGGAGCAACCTTATAACCCAAATACATCACATTTTTTCTTCTAACTGAGAGTCTCATAAAATTCTTGAGAGAGAAAATAACTTGTTGTGGATATGAGTAGCGAAAAACCTTGATCGAGGATGAAAGATATCCATGCTTTGAAGGAATTCTGATAAAAAGGTGCTTATACAAGGCGGCATGTCCAAAGCTCGTTATGATGACTAGTGACTATTTATTACAATCATACAAGAAATATTCTTGTCAAGTCAGTGTTGTCGTGGCTGACATGTTGATGGTTGATCATGATAACTACTGATTCCCTCAAGGGTGCTTATGACAAATAGATTGAACCAGGTGTCCCCATGCATAAAAAAGTGAAGCACTACTTGTTGAAAATGCAACAAGAAAATCTAAGTTTGACTTTGCCTTGGTCAAACTATATTAAAATTTGAATTTATATTTCAACAGAAATATTGGAGGTAGTTAACTAAGGTGACATGGCACTTGTCACTTAGTTAGCTTAGTTAATTCGATTTGTGGAAGCTTGAGTTTAGTTCGGTATGATTTATTGCTAATTTATAACAATCTGTTTTAGTTAAATTAAGTTATGGTCAGTTAAACTTCTAACTAGATTATTAAGGTGATTTCCGGTAATAATCACATCGAAATTCATTTGTTGATGTGTTTCGAACCAACAAGTGTGGTTCATTGTCAGGACAAGATGAAGAATCAAATAGTGGCCCCAAGTTAAATAGAGAGATCCATCATTCAACGACTACTTTTGACTAAGGAAACAGCTACAAAGGACATGGAAGCAACTATATTTTGACTAGACCAAGAGACAAGGAAAGAAGTAAAAAATATTTAATTTGATAATTAAATTTTTTAGTTTGTTAAAACAATTCATTATTATTTTTATTTTTAACCAACAAATTTGTTTATAATTAACTAAATATTTTAAATAACCTAAACATTGAACCTCAAACCTAAATATTTTTATATCCTCTTTCTTTTAAACTTCTAACTATTAGAGGAACTAGTGGAAGGTCCAAGCATGGAATTATAACTTCAACTCACTCTATGGTCAACCAGTTAACTAATAAATCAACCCAAAATAACTGATGCATGCAGAAAATTTGAGTTACCCAGTTGAGATTGAAATTCTAAGGAAGTGTACTATCAATTTTAGACTATTCTGAAGTGTAGAGATGGTGCATGTAGTAAGAGGATAAGCCTATATGGATTGCACAATTCTCATTGAGGGATTTCCTAATTAATAAGGGCCTAATTCCTCAAGGAAAAAATCAAGGAAAGAGGAGCTTGGAGGGCTTGAAAATTGGCTAAGTGTTGGCCAGAGTTAGTCAGTCAGGCATAGGAATAGACTATATAGTTGCAAGTTATGCTTAGGCTTGAGAAATCATTGTAATTATTCTACATTCTTTGATTAATACAATACAAATAGGAAGGGGTTTTGAGTGATTTCTTTCCCTTAGATAAATCTTTGTGTATGTGTGATAAATATGGATGCATGTATATGATTTTCCTTCTCGACCGTGAATTAAATTCCACATATGAGTAGAGTAGACTTGAGTCTTATGTTTTAGTAAATTACATGAGCATATTCATATCTACACATTAAAATTCTACATGATATCGGATCAATATTCACAATAGAGAATATATTTTGAACTTGTTATTGCAGGAGGATCGAATTTACAGGATCAATTCTTCATAGCTAGTAGGATGGATTCCTATGGACTAAGACTCGAGTATGGTATTGATGGAAGTTCAAATTATTTTTCTTGGAAGGACCACATGGAGGCAGTTCTGGAAGATAATGGGTTGAAGGAATTCATTGATAATGATATCTAGAAAGCGATAGTAGTTGCTACTCAGAATCTAGTAGAGTGGAAGAAGTGTGTTACCAAGGTGAGGAGGACCATATTGGAGGGAGTAAAAGACCATATTTTCTCGAATATCCATAGGAAAGAGACCATGTATGCAATGTGGAAAGCATTGACAAATCTTTTCCATAACAGTAGTGACCACAGAAATCTAATGCTAAAGGACAAGCTTCGAAATATCAAGATGTAGAATAACCACACTATACCACAGTACCTGAGTAGGTTCACACAATGTTATGATGAACTTGGGAATATTGGGGTTACAATCGTAGAAGATGATTTGGTAAGCATAGCCCTTCTAGACCTTCCCATGAGATGGCATAACTACAAAGATTCAATGAACGAGAAAGAGAAACTAACAAATTGGGAACGATTTTGGTTTGATTTGGTACAAGAGGAGATAAGGCGAAATACTAGAGACAGGACTTCATCTAAGTGTGAGGATGAAGAAAATTGTGCCTTAGATGGAAAGGTAAAGAAAGGGAAGAAATCCCAATTCAAAGGAGAATTCGGTCAAGGCGGTAAGAAGAAAGGCTTGTACAAAATAAAGTGCTTTCACTCTCATGAAATCAAGAACTATGCAACCAATTTTCCACACAAGAAGGTAGGCAACAAGCCCTTAAGAGGAGCTGTAGGTGAAGCTTTGGCTTCACAATTCAAGTTGGACTTCACCCTCATTGCATGAATGGAAAGCACAATGATGGGGAGTACGTGGTATCTAGATAGTGGTGCCTCGTTCCAAATGACAGGGAATAAATCATTTTTCAGTGACTTGGAGGAGAAATATCTCTAGATACACATCAATATGGGAGATGATGGAAGATACAATGCGATCAGTATTGGTATAGTCACCTTTCAGAGGGAGTTAGGCTCCCCTCTTAGGCTCAAGGATGTGATGATTGTGCTGAGCCTAAAGAAGAATCTAATTTTTTTCGCAGTGTTGGAATATCGTGGTTGCGATGTGATATTAACCAAAGGGAAAGTGTTCCTAAGAAACATCACCATGGGACAAGTGAAGCAGATTCGGGTTCATGTGATGAACCTTTACAAGCTAAATGTGGAATAATGTGTTGCATTGAGCACAAAGGCAGAGAAGGTGCAGAGCTAAAATGTTGGCCAATTATGGATTAAAATACTTGGCCATTTGAGTCATGGCACGTTTAAGATCATGCATTAGATTACTACAAGCCTCCCTAAAGGAGCACTAGAGAATCAAGATATATTCAAAGGGTGTACCTTGGGGAAGTACACAAAATCCACATTCAATGATTGGGACAGTAAGGCATATTCAGTCCTTGAAATGATCCACTCTGATGTCTATGGAACTTTATCGACATCTTCCATTGCCAAGTACAAGTATTATGTTATATTTGTAGATTATTTCTCATGGAAGTCTTGTATATTATTCATGCAGAAGAAACACCATACATTCTCCAAGTTTGTTGAATATAAAGTACTTCTTGAGAAAGAAACTAGCAAGAAAATGTAGCCTCTTATGAGCGATAACGAAGGTGAGTACGTGTTGAATGATTTTAAAAAGGTCTGTGTAAAGGAAGGCATTTGGTGGGAGTTGACAACACCCCACAACCCAAAGCAAAATGCGGTGGCTGAGAGGAACAACATAAGTATTGTTGGAGTAGCAAGGGCGATGTTACATGACCAAGGCTTACCACTGCACTTGTGGGATGAAGCATGCAACATAGGAGTCTATTTGCAAAGCAAGAGTCCTCATTTGTGATCCATAAACTACCATGAATATTCCACTAGATAGTTTGTCATAATAGATCTAAAAATAATATAAATAAATACTAAATTTTTACACTATTACAATTTTATTAAAATTATAGTTATGTAGATTTAATTGTAATTAGTACATGCATGTGAATATAAATTATGCGGATAAGTAGAGAGCAAAAAAATAAGCTAACACACACAGACATAAGACACAAGATATGGTCTCTGGGAGACCCTTTCGGGAGAAAACCCATTTGAAAGGTGAGGTCACTTCACTCTCTTTGTCTTTCTGGAAATATGGTTATAGGTACAAATAAGTAATGCCTGTGGTCGTTGAGATGCTACAATGCATAGATCCTCTTTGTGTGCTCTACCTCCTACCTCTCTTGGCTATCTTTTCTTAGCTATGGACACAATTCTCTTGAAATAATGGAATGCCTCTTCCTCCTAGTGGCCTAGCTATAACATTGCCTGATAGCCTAACAGTGGTTAAGTTTGACTACATCAACTCTTAACTAGAGTTACAATATAGACTCTTCTACAATATTTTACATAAAAAAAAACGTGGCTAGCCCATTTTTTATGAATAATGTGGGCAGATGCAACATCCTCTTGAACTATAGCTGTGAAAATAGGAAGGTCAACTTTTGAGTGGCATAACTTTTGCACACAAACTCTGATTGAAAAGCTTTTTTCACTGCTCGAAATATCTTAGTGTGAAGAATATCATGAAAAGGTGCTACACTAAAGCAAAAAAGTATTACCCCCAAAAATGTTTTTTGATGCCTTAAAATGCCCCCAGAATGTTTCAAGCCCTGTTTTTCCAAGTTGGGTCCCGTTGGTAAAAACAGTCTAGTGAGTTGATTCCTCAATTCTTTCCACTCTGAATGCATCAATATGGATGAAACAAAATATAATGATAAAATCTAGATCAATAGGATTCTTACATGAGTACACTAGAAGAATATTTTTCTGGGAAGAAACTAGATGTGCCACACTTTAGGATCTTTGGAGCATCAGTATATTGCCATGTCTCTAATGAATCAAGGAAAAAACTAGAGCTGACAACAGAGTTGGGGATATTTGTGGGGTACACAGAAACACCTCACAACCATCATGTGTACTTGTAATCCCTCAAAATGACAATTGTTCGAAGGAGTATGAAGTATGATGAGGATAAGGCAATGAGGTGTTCTCTTGAGAGGGAGCTTCAATTGCATTTAGATAGGGATGTTTTAGCTCCAAAAGAAGAATCTCAAGAAGTTGTGTAGTAGCCAAAAGTAGAGGAGTAGAGAGTGGAGACAACCACTTAAGTAGAGATATCTAGAGAAGGAAGGAAACAAACCAGGGATGATGACATATTATTGTATGATGCTAGAGAGAATGTGGGAGAACCCACTTCACAACGTAGGTAGAGGACGTCACCAGATTGGTATATTGGCTACATGGATCTAATGATTGAACTAGTTACATATTGATCCATCCTCAATCAAAGAAGCAATACAGAAACCTGTATGGGTTGATGCTAGGTAGAGGAATATGATTCCATTATCAGAAATAGTGTTTGGGAAGACATCCCATGACTAGAAGATAAATCAATGGTGGGTTCAAGATGGATTTACAAGGTGAAGCATGAAACAAACAAAAGCATAGAGAAAGACAAGGCCATATTTGTGGCCAAAGGGTTCTTTCAAATTGAGGGAATTGACTATGAGGATATTTTTTCTCCAGTAACAAGGTACTCATCCATCAGATCAATTCTAGAATTGGCTGTGAAGATGGGCTAGGAGATCCATTAGATGGACTTGAAGAAAACATTCCTCAATGGAGTTATTGAGGAGGAGGTGTACATCAAGAAACCAGAAGGTTTTGAGACCATTGACAAAGAGTCACATGTTTGCATACTCAAGCGAGTGTTGTATGGATTGAAGCAAGCACCATGTGCTTGGTACACTAGGATCAAAAAATATATCATCGGGTTGGGCTTCACCAAAAGTGAAGCATATGAAAGAATTTATCATATTGTGGTTGAAGGTAAATTATTGATTTTTGTATTATATGTTGATGATTTAATTTTAATGGTGATGAAAAGTTGATCAGGTCTTGCAAGGATGACCTTGCAAGAGAATTTGAAATGAAGGACATGGAACACATGTATTATTTTTTCGGTTTGGAAGTATGGCAAGGAGATGGGGAACTGCTTGTCTCTTAAGGAAAGTATGCCAATGAGATACTGAAGAAGTTCCACATGGAGAGTAGAAAGACCGTGGAGACTCTTATAGTAGGGAATTGGAGGAAAGAGGATGATACTTTAGGTGAAGTAGTGGTAGCTACCATCTATTGACAACTTTTGGGTTCACTAATTTATTTGGTGATAACACAACCAAACATGTGTTATGCAATAAACTAGCTTAGTCAAGCTATGGTTAGGCAAACCAAACTGTATTGAAGGGAACAAAGCATTTGTTGCGGTACCTTAGAGGCACCAGCTTGTTTGGGCTATGGTACACATAGACAAAGGGGGTGAAGCTTCAAGGCTTCAGAAATGCATATTGGACAGGAAGTCTATCAGAGTAGAAGAGCACATTAGGAGGAATTTTCAATGTTGGTCCCATAAATTTTTTTGGGTACAACAGGAAGCAGAGATCTGTGGCACTCATCTCAACAAAACAAAAGTACATGGCTGCCAGTCAAGCAACATGTGAGGCTATCTGGCTGAAAAAGATTCTTGTTGGGTTATTTGGTCAGATGATGGATCCTACTATGATTTACTATGATAATCAACATTGCATCAAACTCTCTGAGAATCTATTATTTCATGATCGATCCAAGCATAACGACATCCGGTATCACCATCTACGAGATTATGTTTAGAGGCAGCTCATGTTGTTGGAATTAATTTCTACATAGGAACAACATGCAAATATTTTGGCAAAGGATTTCTCAAGAGGAAAATTTGAGTTTCATAAAGGTAGGATTAGGGTAACTGATAATCCCTTTCTTACTAAGAGGGAGTGTTGAAAATGCAGCAAGAAAATATAAGTTTGACTTTGCCTTGGTCAAACCAGATTAAATTTTGGATTTCTAGTTCAGCAAGAATCTTGGAGGTAGTTAACTGATGTGACATGGAACTTGTCACTTAGTTAACTCAATTAATTTAATTTGGCGAATATTGAGTCCAATTCGGTATGATTTATTTCTAGTTTATAGCAATCTATTTCAGTTTATTGAGTTATGGTCAGTTAACTAGTTCTAACTGTTAGAGGAACTAATGGAAGGTCCAAGGGTGGAAGTGTAACTTCAACTCACTTTGTGATCAACCAGTTAAAGAATAAATCATCCCAAAGTAACTAATTCATGCAGATAATTCAAGTTACCCATATGAGATGTAGATTCCAAGGTATTGTACTATCAATTGTAGACTATTCCGAAGTGTACATGTGGTACATGCCATTAGAGGATGAGCCTAAATGGATTTCACAATTATCATTGAGAATTTTCCTGGGCCTAATTCCTCAAGGAACAACGTAAGGAAATAGGAGCTTGTAGGGCTTAAAAATTGGCTAAGTATTGGCCAGAGTTAGTAAGTCAGGCAGAGGGATAGACTATAGAGTTGCAATTTGTGGTCAGGCTTGAGCAACCATTGCATTTCTTCTCTATTCTTTGATTAATGCAATAAAAATAGGAAGGGATTTTGAGTAGTTTCTTTCCCCTAGATAAATATATATGTATGTGTGATAAATATCTATGCATGTTTATGATTTTTCTCCTTGATCGTGAATTGAATTCCACATATGAGTAGAGTATATTTGATCTTATGTTTTAGTAAATTACATGAGTAGTTTCATATATACACATTAAAATTCCACACTGCAGAGTGAGGTGGTCACGGATGCATGGGTCTTCAACTCTGGGTACCTCCCATGCATCAAAATGTAATAAATATTGAATGAGGTGCTATTTGATGCATGGGTATTTGACTAAATGAGATAGTCGCAATGGTCACAACGTACGATACTACCCTGATATGAAAATATTATGTTGGTGTCAAATTTCAGGGAGAATGATGGCATCAATGGGAGATAGTGGTTCCCACTGTGCCACCCAGGGGTATACGATAAGGGGGGCATCACCCAAGGTACTGCTTCGATCCTGGAAGATGGGCATTGAAGTCAACAAGAAAGAAGATTCAACAACCCGAAATGTTGATTCGGGGAATCGAGATGAAGGATAAAATTGACTATAATAATGTGGGTCAAAAGGGAATGAAAATGAAAGGCGATGATATGAATGGATACGAACAACTTCCTGAGGTTAGAGCTGTAATGCAAGTGGTAGTAGTTAAAACAATTGTTTTAGGAGAAATTCCCCTGGAGTTGGTAGGACATCCAGTGTAGGTATAAGCATGTTTTGACTAGCGTGATGAAGGTGAATTAATGTGAATCATGAGGTGGTGATGTGCGAGCTCCAACCAAGAGCGACTATGAGCTACCACCGAGTACAAGGCATGAAAATATGGGTGGGAATCGTTTTCCTAAAAAAAGAATTGTACACTTTCCAAAAGAATGTTAAAGTGGTTTGGGATGTACAAACACGAAGATGGGTTCCCCAAGAAAATAACGGTCTGCATAATGATGCAGTTGGGTTTTTTTCTCAGGACAGGGACCCTATGGGTTTGTATCGGTTTGTGTGTGTGATGAGGGTGATAGAATGATGCAAATGGAATATTGCAATATGGTTGGATGATAGGCCAAGTGTTTCATGTTGTGGTGCATGTTGTTTGTTAGGAAACCAACTCACAAAAAGATAGAAAAGATAAATCAACGCCTTAGAATTCAACCTCTTCGAGGGGGCAATCTCCTTTACATTAAACAAATGAACAATTCTTGGATGATACAAATGCCAAGACCTCCTTTCTATGTATAGGAGTCTAAGGGGTTATAATATAACCAAAGTCGACATAACAATAATAATGTAAGGGCACAATAATAACAATAGTGGGATTCTATGGGGCACAATAATAAAAATATGGGGACTACATGGGAACAACAATATAATAAGGGGGTTGTACTAATAACAATAAGGGGTTACACTAGCAGTATAGGAACCTAACATGCCCCTCTCCTTCAAAAAGTGTTGTCCTCAACGCTTGAGTATTTCTTGATGCTTCTGTATAAAATTATTGTCCTCCCATGTGGAATATTTAGTGGGTAATTTCTTCCACTTGATGAGATGCTTTGAAAATGATCGCTTTTGTAGCTGTTGGGTTCTTGTTTCTGTGACTGCTCCAGGTCCTAATTTGATTTTTCCTTCCTCATCAAGTTCTAGCAATATTGTTTGAACTAGGATCTTCTGCAACTTTTGAATGAGTGGCCACACTTCTTTGTCCTTCTTCCATTCATCCCTTGCTTAGTTTATCCAATTTGGTTGGATAATAGAAATAACGCAAAACAATGCTTCCGCATCCTCATCCTTTCTTGAGAGTGCATCTACAACAACATTTTTCTTCCCTTCTTTGTAGATGATTTCAAATTCATAACCCAACATATTTGTAACCCACTTTTTTTGTTCTTCTAAAGATAATCTTTGTTCTAAAAAGTATTTAAGACTATCATGATCCATTTTTACCTTGAAGTGTCTTCCCATTAGGTAAGGTCGCCATTTCTTAAGTGCATGTACTATTGCCAACATTTCCTTTTCATAAATAGCTTGCTTGAGATGTAGCTGTAAAAATACCCAATCGCCTACATCAAAATTTCTTTCATTGCAATGTTGATCTACCTGTTGTTTCATTCGATTTTGCACCAAAGTGGTGTTATCCTTTAAAAGTTGGAGAACTTGTTGATGCTCGATCTGATCTTTCATTGCCTGAATATTTTTCTTCTTGATATGTCCTTCTATCTTGAGAGTTTGAGGAGTGGTAATTTCTTCCAATGCATTACAAGGTATGGTAGGATTCATTTATTGATTCTTGATGCGATCTTTCACTTCTTGAACATTTTTCTTCTTGATATGTCCTTCTATCTTGATAGTTTGAGGAATGGTAATTCTAACCAATGCATTACAAGGTATGGTCGGATTCATTTCTTCTTTATCGATGTGATCTTTCACTTCTTGAACCTTTTTCTTCTTAATATGTCCATCTATCTTTATAGTTTGAGGAGTGGTAATTCCAACCAATGCATTACAGATTCATTTCTTCTTTCATTGGGGTTGGTTCCTGGTGAGTATCCTTTTCTTTTGATGTTTCTTGATCCTTTTTGTCATTAGGAGGCCTTTCTTGTAGCAGCTTTCTCCCATATTCCTTCAAACCTTCCATGTCTTTCTTCAAATATTCCATGCTTTTCTTCCAATATGCTTTCATACCATTGATATCAGCTTCCATGGCATAGATAAAATTATTTATATTTTGCTTCTCTAAAATATCATTTACCCTTATATTCAATTTTTGAAAGTCCTTAATGTGCTCTATTATTGAACCCTTTTGTTTGATATTTATCAATTGGCTAAAGAAGGTGTTGCTCTTGGTATCCTCATAATGTGCAATCATTTCCTCTGTGAAAATTGACCACGTGGCAAGTGGTTTACGAGAACAAAGTCCTTTATACCATAAAAATTGAATTGGTTCTAAATAATTAGATGTAATATGTACCTTTTGTAAGAATGGTACACCATGTAGATCAAAATATTTCTCCATATGTAGTATCCAATTTACCGGATCTTTGCCAACAAAATTCCTCATCTCACTTTTTCTTGATTTTAGGTGCTCAATCTTGAAACGATTGTAACTCCATAATTTCGGATCTTTAAGTTCTGAAATTTCAGTCTATAGCCCTTTGAGTCCTCTTTCTAACTCCTCAAGTTTGATCACAATTGGATTCCTGAAGAAAGATTTATTCGCAATCTCTCGCGATGACCTAATTATAGACTAGTTTAGTAGAGTGAACTTGTACGACATGCCACATGTCACTATTTCAACCTTAAGTTCTGAAAGTTATACCCAAACAAAAAAAAGTCCGTCCTATTTTTGTACTTACTTACGAAATTTCAATTTGATGCTCAGAGATAAAGTTATGACGATTTTCCCAAGGTCACCTGTTGAGGATGCAATTCAGGAGTCTGAAAAAACCCTAACTTCCTCAGATCATATATCTGCAAATATAGCGAGCCAAGATCTGAAATTTAGACTCGAGGTTCAGACCAATTTCTTCTGAAATGGGTCTTTTTTCTTGTCAAAGTTCGTAGTGAAAATTCCTGGATGACCTATTTTAGATGGAATTCTGGAGCTTGCAAAAAACCCTAACTTCCTCAGATCATATCTCCGAAAATATAGCGATAAAAGATCTGAAATTAGGACCTAAGGTTCAACGCTATTTCATATCAAATTGATTTTTTTTCCACTTTTGAAATGTCGCAAAAAAAGGTTATAGTGAAAATTCCACAATGACCTGTTTAGAGCAGTGAAACCCTAGAATCCAAAGCTCTGATACCAAATGTTAAGAAACCAGCTCACAAAAAGATAGAAAAGATAGATCAATGCCTTAGAATTTAGCCTCTTCGAGGGGTCAACCTCCTTTACATTACACAATGAACAATTCTTGGATGATACAAATGACAAGACCTCCCTTCTATATATAGGAGTCTAAGGGGTCATAATATAATTAGAGCCGACATAACAATAATAATGTAAGGGCACAATAATAACAATAGTGGGCTTCTATGGGGCACAATAATAACAATAAGGGGACTACATGGGCACAACAATATAATAAGGGGGTTGTACTAATAGAAATAAGGGGTTACACTAGTAGTATAGGGACCTAACATGGTTCAATCCATTTGTGATAAAAAATGTTAGCCCATGAATAGGGGAGGTAAGAAAGATGCAAAGAAGAGAAGTTTGAGGTTGATCTTCGATACATGTGCATAAAATGGCTCCCAGGTTTGGGGGAATGGACCTGGATACAAATAGTACGAAGGGTACTATGAATAGGGGTGATCCATGTAGGTGGGGCTTTATCGACCATCATGGATGTTTACCTTGTGTAGGTGGAAGGTAATGGTAAGCATGGTCGAGATGGTGAACCCTATGATTTATTTCAGAGAAATGATGGAAGGATATGCAAAGCTTTGGAGGAATCCTATCATGCTGAGTGGATAATGATACCTTAATTGTCGATGGCCATCGAGGGAATTAGTTTACCGAGAAGCTATTGATAACCTACAACTTCAAAACACAATACTATAAGTGAAAACATCTATGTATAACAATATTTGAACTAAAAAACAAGATGTAACAAAAACACAAGAAGGCACAACTTAAGAGTTCTCTAAAAGGGTGGAGTTGATGTTTCTTTTGCCTAACAGGGAAGGAATTAGGCCATGTGTCAATGTGGTCTTCAACCATTATAGGACTAATGTCTGGCATATCCAAGTAAGACCATGTAAAGATGTGCCTATATTCTTGAAATAGGGAATTGTATGAGGTCACCTCCTATGGGGAGCATGATACCCCTAGCGATATATCTTTGATAATGCCAAGTTTGTTTGAAATATTGACCTTAATGATAGGTGAGATATCTGACATGTTCCCCTCCTTGAATGCATATGGTGCTGGGATGGGGTTTTTAAACTATTCTACATGTCCAGGAGGTAGGAAATCCTTTGATTTTACTTTGAAAATGTCATGGCTTGGTGCATCAATAGGAACAAATGTCTTTTTTGGTAGAAATAATGAACGGTGATGCATGGTGTCCCATGGACAATCATGTTTCTTCATGGATTCTAGAATATCTTTGTCTTAGTGAAAAATATTATCTAATGTTGAACTGGGTTGTGTGAGACTGTGAGGGTTGATTTTGGGCTAAGTTGTGTTGGTAGACAAGCAAGAAAATTATTTGGTGGTTGATTTTGTAGAATTTAATGAAGCTGACAATGTGCAGATGGGATGGGTTTACAAATTTGGTGACGGTTACACTGTTGTGGTAGGTTTAGCACTCTCGACACCAAAAGATGATGTGCAGAAAAAGTGAATTAGGGTTCCTATGGAAGAGGACATGAATTGTATATGACGTTGTGTGTCATCAACATTAGGTGATGGTAGAATCCTTGTAATGGCAGATTGATGGTGACTGGGAGAAAGTTCCAGTGATAAAGTTGGTGTCCTAAGAGCCAATGTGTCTTCTGCCATGTGAGATTTATGTTTAGGGGTTTGGTGAACCTGTGGATGCCAAATCCTAAGCTATCAAAATGTTCATAAAATAGGACATGTCTCCGAACTATGAGAGTTTTTGGTGCAAATATTTCACTCAGAACTAGTTTTAACATAATAAATGGTGTGGGTTTTAGCATCGTCCATAGAGTGATAGGATTATGCATGTTTGGTGTCACAAGATGGGGAAATTTTTGGTGTTCACCACCTTTGGATCTTAGTATTGACATGTTGTGTTTCCGCAATGTCAGCTTGTATTAATTCATGTCTTGTTGCTAAAAACGTGGAAGGTATTGGCAATTCTACTTATGATGTGCTTGAGAGCATATGTGACAATCATTGTGTGAGAGTCTAGCTTAATTTGAGTGAATAAGTCAAGGAATAGGGATCGACAAGCGAAATATGTCTCTAATCTTGCCCAATTCCTGGAATTGATTGAGTAGATGCTAGGTCTATTGCATAGGGAACACGTGTGGGGTGGCTTTGATAAGACTTCCCAAGATCATTTTTCCATCCTTCTAGACCTTGACTGAGGGTAGGAGGTAACACGGTGTTGGGTGCCTGGATGTATCGCAGGCGGTGATTTTGCCTTGAACATGCATAAGATGGTCTTGGATCCGTTGTCCCTCACTGGTGTGGGTTATTTGAGGATTGGGTATCTATTTGGACAAATGTTGAGTTCTTAGCAATGAATTGGTGCATAAAATCCAATGTTTCCTGGAATTGGGGAAGGGTTGGGAAAAACCGAGTATGTTGGTTTCACGTACAAATGTGGAAACTATGGCATTTTCACCTAGGTATGTTTCTATGGATAAATTGAGGGGTCAGGTACCATTTTCTAAGTTCCCGCAACTCAGGACATTAGTTAAACAGATGTTTCAGTTCATCACATAAGGTGCAAGGGGAGGTAGGTTGAGGGTTCACTAATTCTAATTGCCTCCTTGTATGGTGGGAGGTTGTGTGACCATGGGTTTGAGAGGAATATGATCATCAGGCTTCTTCCTAAAAACACAGAAGATGGTTTTGGATCCATCATGCACCACTAGCCTGGTAGGTAGTGATGGAGCCATGGTATTGGATTGAGCGAGTGCACTCAATGCATGTTGATATCAAGGGATTTTAGGGAAATGATGAGTGTAATTCTTGTACTCCACGCATATAGTCCATGCATGGATAGTGTGCAATGCCTTGTTACGTGTTGGTGTGGAATTCTCTCTAGCAGGTGGAGGTGGGGTCACTACCATTTTTTAGGCATGGAGAAGAGATATTAACTCTTCTAACTTGGGGCACATATTGGTAGGCTGCCCAACTACTTCACAAAAAGCACAGGGTGGTGGTAACTTGGGTGGGGAGGAGTTTGAGACTTCCACCTTCTTTCCTTTTTTCTTATCCCTCTTACTGGCACTGAATAGTGTCGATGCAGGTGTTACTAATTTTTGGGTGCTTTCATGAGGAGGGGATACAAGAATGATGTCTGTTCAGGTGATACCTGAATTTGTTGACATGTCAGGAGGGGAGAGATACTAGAATAATATCGCGAGAGCCATATTTGGCACCGTGAGTGTTTCCATGACTTAGTGTGAGATAAAACCTAGTGGAGGGTATAATAAGGGTGTTTGGGTGATAGTATATGGTAGGAACATAGAATCAGTAGTTGCAACACTAGTGGTATCTAGAAATAGTTCCTAAATCTAGGGGGTGTTTAACGAACTCATCATGCACACCGAAGCTCTTGTGGCTGTAGGACTGGTTTGCAACAAAGGGGGTCTCCAAGGTATGTACCTGTTGTAGTACTCAAACACCCCCCATTAACTTTAGAATTAGGAGAAAGAATAATGGGGACCCTTAAAAATTTTTAGGGTAGAATCCTTTCTTGTTTAGATAAAATATGATAAGTTTTATATTTACTCTTTTATTTTGAATAAATTTTTTTTTTTATGAAAAAGGCATAAAACCTTTTTAGGATTCCTTTTGTAGTTTTTAAGAAAAAAATTGCAAGTCTTACAAATCCTGAAATCACAACAAATAATGGAAATATCAAAAAAAGGTTGGTCTTATTTAAAACCGCATGTATTATAGGCAATTTCAAAGAAAAGAAAACAACAAAAATCTGATTGCAAAATAGCGAAAAGTCGATTGTGAAATAACGAAAATCCGATTACAAAATAGCAAAAAGCTGATAGTGATAGTAGAAAAAAGCCGATAGCGAAATGTCGAAATTGATATTGCAATCTATTATAGACATTTTTGGGCACTACAACCCCAATAATACATGTCCATAAACCAAGGGCTCCTAAGTCCCTAAAAGTTTTGCTTCAAACCCTAAAGGAACAAGGTCAACTGATTACATCATGTCCTACAAGTTCTCCACAGAAAACTTCTTAGAACTGGTCAAAGCTGGACCATTAAACTTCCAGAAACTTCTCCTGTGACACTTGCCTCTCTGAATTCGCCCAGGGATGAGTAAGAGATCATCAATCTCCAAGTGGAATCAAGAACTATCAGAGAGAGGACACTAATCAAAATCCCAGAAGCTGACTCACCCCCCTGTAATCATCTATATATGGATCCCTCATCCCAGAGATCCAAAGGCTAGAATTTTGTATCTTGTAAGGAAGTGTTGTTGGTTTCTTGGTGGAATATCATAGTGTTGAGTGATCTAAGCTTTTCATGAGGTGAAGAAGAGCTTTCATGCTGGGAGGATGATGCTGGGTCAGAACAATTGGTTGTAATCCTCTTTTCTATTCTTGATATTAATCAAGCTATTCAAGTTTTCCTCCACATTCTTGTAGGTTTGATCATATATGCATTTGTGTGGTCAATATATATCTGGTCCTATATTGTTTATGATTGTAGATCTTTGTTCTTTGATAGTGTTATGCTGCTTTGATTCTGCAGGTGCTCTTTGAAGTTGGGTAGACGAAGGAAAAGCGGCAAGGATTTGTCAGAAGGGAGAGGAACCAAGCAAGGAACCAAGTGCAAGACTGAGGTTGGTGTCCTTTGTTCCCCTCTTATCTACTTCTCATAAAGGAAAGTGAAAGTAGTTTTAGTTTGTTTGTTTCTAAGATAGCTACCAGTCTTAGTGGGACTAGCAGCTCCAAGCGGACACTAGATTTCCCGATAACAAAATGGAAACTCCACTGGGGAGTGAAATATTATTTGCTTGTCTATATTTGTTTTCTTTATAAACTTACAGATGGAGCCTAAAGTTAAGCCAGCTAGCCTTCGAACTGCATTTTCTATGCAAGTGCAAAGTAGATCAATGTTTCTTCAGTCTATCTCCGGGTTTTGTTTATAAACTGAACAATCAATTTGCAAACATCCTAATTGCCCTAGTGGTGGCTCTAGTAACCTCATTAGATCAGCCCCTGTGATTTCTATTTACTGACTACCATTAGCTTGGCCTAAATCCCTGAACTAAGCTGCAAACTGTGACCAAGAACCAAGTTGAAGTCTCATCCCTGGATCATCGCACTTTCTCCTCTTGGGAATCTGGATGCATCGCACTTCTCGTGTGCAGTAGGTGCACTGCATCGCACTTTCCATGTGTTACAAGTGCGCTGATTAGATAAGACCTCTTCTGCTCTCAGATTTTGGTTTCTGTGTTCACTCTCTTCAGATTTATTCAGGAGTTTTGTTGTCTGTGATCAGTATACCACTGTGGAAACTCCCTTCCTTTGCATGATTCTGCCTCCATAGTACAAAGAATTGTGAATTTTTTTTTATGTATTATGCGCCATTTACAGTTCTCTTTTACAAAAACTAGCATAATCAAGCTGTCGTCTTTTGATTTGGAAGTGTCGCAAGTGTCGTTTTCAGTCAAAGAAAATAATTCTATTGTTCTTGATGGTTGATTATACAGTTACTCTTGTATTTGATTTGAATTAGTAGTTTTTCAAGTGTCAAAAGCAGTTTTCAATTGAAAATAGCAAAGTGTCGTCATTATCTTCCTTTTGTTTTTGAAGATAAATTTGTTAGTACTGTCACTTTGAAAAGATAATTCAGATTTGTACTTAGCATTCTTCTTGTCATTCACACATTGAGAAAGCTGAAAACAAATACATGCATGTGCATTTTCATTTAGACTGCTTGTTGGTTTGATTTAGGACAGTGCATCTAGTGTATGCTCTATGCTCTATGTTGAAAGAATATCATCTCTCTTTCTTTAGTAGCTAGGATTTTCATTGCAAAAAGAAGATTAAACGATTGTTTATCATCTTAGATTGCATTTTAGGAATTGTATTTCTACATCACGCGGTGAACCTGAAAGGCAAATTTCTTAAGAAAGATCAAATGTAAAATAAATTTAATGAACATAAAAATGCTTTGGAACCTAACGCACAACATCTAGAAGTCTAGGCTAGAGATGTATTCCGCCGTCGTAAAGCCTGGTAACTGTCGCTTTCATTGTTGGTTGGGTGATTCCTCCTCTTTGAGATGAGAAGTTCGAGTACAAACTTGTGCTCCCACGTGCCGTCGAGTATATATTGGGAGACCACATAGGCTATATCCTTTATCCATAGGAAGCCATGTCTGCTGCCCTATCGATCGCAATGCACTAAACACGGCATTCGGGAAGATTGACGGCCATACCGTAAAAAGTATTCTGTAGTTTTGCGATTGGTTTGGTAATCCCTCTATCTAGATTTCCAGAGTAGTCTCTTTCGTTCCTTTTTAGACTCCTTAAAGGAAAAGGTCCAGGAAAATTTTAAGAACCCCCCCAAATTTACATGTATAATAAATGGGCGAATCTCCATGGTATATAAGAAAAATGGAAGGCGATTTTATCAATAATATGATATGTATATATAATTGTTTGGCGAATCTCTCACCAGGCATGGCGAATATTTTACTCAATTATAAAATCTTGTGTTTATTGAATACACAAATGAAATCATTGCATTTCTTTAAAATATCTTTTGAAATCAAAATTACCAAAACTACATATCGATAACCTAGTGGGTGTAGGATAAAATTCACCCGTGCCATTCACAGAAAGCATGAGAAAACACCTAATACTATATATAAAACCAAGAAAAATTCAAATTCGTCATTTCTAGGGACCTCATAACCACCCTGCCAATACACAAGTATGTTCCTGTTTGCATTTAGAAAAATTACCCAAATTGCAATCTGTTTACTCCACTTCTAGGGACCTCGTAACCACCCTGCCAATACACAAGTATGTTCCCGTTTGCAATTAGAAAAATTACCCAAATTACAATCTGTTTAATCCAGCATATGTTGGAAAGTTATAGAAGGATGACTAGTGCAATCAATCCATTCCTTTTAGCCCTGGATTTGTTTCAGTTTAAAACAGAAGTATACAAATATACTTGTCTAATGTCTATGCTTTAACCATTCACCTTAAGATGTTTTTACAATATAATTTCCTAAGTCTATTTAATATCTTAAGTATCATAAAAACCAACCTATATCCATATTAACTCCACATCTACCACTCTTAGGGGGATGAAATCTATTTATCCCTATGAGCACTTGGTACACCCAGAATTAAGATGGATCTAAGATAGAATTTCCCCTTTAAATAGTCTATGCTCACATGAATACCATGGGTCAATACCATGGGTTATCATAAACCTAGAGCTTAAAAATTACTAAATTTATAAAAATTAATAAAATTAATAGTTGATTTTTATTTTATTTTTTATTTTAACCAAGCTAAAATGTTTAACATACATTAAATTACAACATCCATTTTTACTCTTGATCGGATCAAATATTTTTTCACTCTATGCTAGTTTGCATATCATGATATTTGATACCTCTCGGGGGTTATTAGATCCAGAGTAAAGATGGATCTATGTTGGTTTAATTCCCCCATTTAAATAGGCTACATTCCAAGTGAATACCATGGGTCAATACCATGTGCCATTTTTATTTTTATTAATACTAATATTAGGGTTAATAATGCTTTTTTTGCATGGTATTAATAACAATCTAGTCCATGGTATTTGTCCCATAGTATAAATATAAGGTGACTTATGGAGTAAATATAAAAAAATGTTTTATTTGTTTACCATACCTCTCGTTTATTTATATTTTTATTAATTTACCATACCATTCATAAATACAAGGTGACTTATGGAGTAAATATAAAAAAATGTTTTATTTGTTTACCATACCTCTCGCTTATTTATATTTTTATTAATTTACCATATCTCTTTTACAAATATGGTATTTGGCCCATAGGATTCACTTAAATAAAACCTCTTTCTTGAGCCTTCATAAATAGAATGAGGGTTATGGAATAAATATAAAAAGAGGTTTTATTTATTTACCATGCGTCTAGTTTATTTATATTTTTATTTATTTACCATACTTTTTGAGTAAGTATAAAAAGACGTTTTATTTATTTATCATACCTCCACTTATATTTTTATTTGTTTACACCCTTGCATGTATATAAGGTGACTTATGGAGTAAATATAGAAAATGCTTTATTTATTTACCATACCTCTCATTTATTTATATTTTTATTAATTTACCATACCTCTTTTATAAATATGGTATTTGGGCCTTTGGCCCATAGGATTCACTTAAATAAAACCTATTCTTGAAAATGCACGAATGGATTCACTTAAATAAAACCTATTCTTGAAAATGGGCGAATGGAAGGTTGTAACTCCTAATTTCAAGGGCTAAATTTATCTTTTTTACCCTCTCCCTTAAATAAGGTGGGCTATTTGAAGTGATTTGTAAAAATGTACTATGATACAAAATATTCGCCCACTAAAAATTTAAAACCCCTTAATTTCGCCAAAGGGCGAACATTCGCCCTTAAAATCACCCCTAAAAAGGTCCATCTGAGCACTTGTCACTTTAGGCTCATTAAAAATCAAAGGCGACTAGAGTCATCTTTTGTTTTTTCTCGACTCTTAAAAATTGAAAAAACAAGTTGTGTCAAAGCGTCTAAAATTTATTTTAATCGGAATAATATCACCATTCTCGCGTTGGTCTTAGGTTGAGGAAAATGGAGTCCACCAACCAAGGATTTCCCCTTGGAGGAAATCCTAGTCCTTTCTCCTCTTGGGGAGATGTTGGTGCACCTCATATGGCCACATTGTTGCTTCCAGGATTGACGATTGGCTTGCCAATATGGCTCTTCTCGACCTCCGTCATTCAGAACACCGTGATTCCTGAACAATCAAGTCAGCAACTAGATGATACTAAAGTTACCCCCCAACCTTCTACTTTGTCTGATTCTCCCTCTCCTCCTTCCTCTTCGCTTGATGAAGCTAGTAAAGCTAAAAATCAAGTAACTAAGAAGGAGAAGAAGGGGAAGGAGAAGAAAGAGAAGAAGAAGAAGGAGCCAAAGGCAAAAAGGGGTAACCGGGAATCGTCTAGTGAAAATCCACACACTGCACCATCCAAACCTAAATCTCCATGTGTCATTTGCAAAGGAGGCCACTATCATCGAGATTTTCCTTGCATCCCTCGGGTCTTAAGGGACTGGTATCCTCGTTTGCACAATCCGGTGTCATAAACCTCTCAAGATCATGTTGAAAGTACACCATCAATTAGTGAGAGTGAAGCATTTGGACAGAAAAGGAAATGTAAATTTCCTTGTAAACTGTGTGAAGGCGATCACGTCGTCCACCTTTGTCCCTTCCTAGACGAAGCTAAAAGAGTCTTGGATAACCGTCCTGCTTCACTGCTACGGCTTCCTCCTGGATACGAGAAACTCTTGCTGAGTCCATCACTAGTTGAAAATCCGACCGACACGCCATTGTGTTTGGTCGAAGCATCTGTCATTGAAGATAAACCCACTGATTCCATACCAGATGAAAGTCAAAAGGTTGAGGCGGCAGTCAACCCGATCTTGTCTTTGGAAGGTCCATCTTTAGATGATACAATCATCGAAGAGAATGAGAACGACACCGTTCAAATTGTTTTCGTAAAAACAGACTCCGATGAACATGGGGGCAATCTACCCGTTCCTTTACCGCAGGAAGGAAGTTCGTCAGAGTCATATCCGGCCGTCTATTCGGTCCCACCTCCAAGCAACCTAGTCGTTTCCTTCGACTGGAATCTACTAGGTAGATCCCGTTTACCGGCTAGTGTACCATTACGAATCATTGTACAAGCTTAAAAAATGGTCATGGTTGGTACCATCATAGATGAAGGGGCTTTTGTGATTATCCTTTCCTCAACTGCTTGGAAAGTGCTTGGTTCACCATCGCTTCTGCATGAGATGAGAAATCAGACAGGCTTCGACAAAGGAACCAGTTGACCATTAGGGATCCTTCCCAATGTACCTATAACGTTGAGAAGAAAAACTGTTTATATGAATATAATGGTAGTCCAAGAACCTCTAGATTATAATCTACTCCTTGGGTGCGACTATATTTATAGCATGGGAGCCATTGTCTCCTCACTCTTTAGAGTAATGTGTTTTCCGTATGAAGGCCGAGTGGTCCAGCTCGTAGACCAGCTTTCGTTCCCCAGCTCACACATAGCTAATAGTCAAATTCCATCCCTAAATGGTCTTTTCACGCAAGGGATGTCTCATCACTCTCTGGTCCGTCCACCTGAAGAACGCGAGTAATTCGGGGGGACATGACTAAAACCCAGGGGGCATGCACCTTGGTCTGCGTCAGCAGGGAAACCTTGGGTATAGGGTAAAGTTTCTGCAGAGGATATATGACTAGTCCGACACACCCATCCGTTTAGGAAAATGGGATTGGACCGGAAAAAGATACCTCTGTCAAAAGGTAGGCCTTTCCCGATAAAACAAATGTTTTGTCTGCAAATTGAAGGGCAACCTGGAAACTCTACTTCGCTATACTTGGGGGTATGCAAACCTTTTGTGCGCAAGTGAAAAGTGACCAGTGTAACGCTAACTCTATAATTCTGCTAATTTCAACCGCTTAAGTTAGGTGAATGGTCTAATGGACCGTTCGCCTTCGCAGGGGCCAACGGTGCCGGTGGAGTAAAAGGAAAAAGATTTTCCTACCTAACCTTAGTAGTTAACTAACCCCTAGGACAGTAGTTGGTCGTCCCTAGCTTGCATACGAGAGGCAGCAGAGCAAAGTTTCGAATCTTGCAAGCTCCTTAAAAATTGAACCTATCGATGAGACATCCCTATTATATAACTGGCACGAGCAGTTTTTATGTGAAGTTCAAGCTCGTTAAAAATTAAACCTAAGCAATGAGTAAATATTCCCCCAGAGTTTAAGCTCATTAAAAAATGAACCAATTTCCGGTAAATAACCATTGTGAATGCATTATCATCAGCTTTTGAGCCCTGGTCGTGTTCTCATCATCACCTTCACTCTGTTTTAGCTGATCATTCACCTCCATTTGATTGTTTACCCCTTTTTGAGGAACAACTGCAAAGAGTGATCCTGTTAGCCATCCTTGTGACACTGCCGTGATTGGAAATTCCAAACCTTACCTAGAATCAGTTGCTACCTGAAATTATCACTCGTTCCTCAAAAGACGAGTCTCCTTTAAGCTCTTTTCATCTGACTCATAAAATATGAAAATATTGCCGAGAAGTTGGCCTCTCCAGCTCGTTAAAGCTACCGGGAGTGCTATCCCTCCTCTAGATTTTAATCTTTTTGGACCTAAGGGATTATTACACAAAAAGATCGAGCGCTTGTTTTGTTTGGCTTGTTAAAATTATCGAAAATTATCCCTTTCATATTATTTTATACTTTTTTGGACTTAAGGGATTATATGACGAAAAAGGATTATTGGAGTTTCCTTTACGTCCCTTTCAGACTCTCTAAAATTGAAAAGGACCGAGTTATCTTTGTCGTTAAACTCATTAAAACCAATAGCGACAAACTTGTCCATATAGACAAGAACGAGTTTCACTGTCGCTAGGCTCGTTAAAACATAGCGACGAGTTTGCCCAAAGGGAAAATTATAGAACAAGCATATGTTATCCTCCTCAAGCTTGATAAAAATAAATAGGTATTGGTCAGCAATGACTGGGGAAAAATTGGGAAGAAAACTTGAAGAAACTTTATTGGTAGCAAAGTTGCTCTTGAACATGACACTTTCACTCCACGTCTGAGTTGGGTTGGGTTATTCTGTTCACCAATCATGTCACCATTGGTCCATTGCACCATCCATATTTGGGGTTAACGCTACCAATCCATGTCAGTGTCGTCGGTATGTTCAAGAGAATTCGCTCAGAGAATTCACCTGTGTCTCATCCATTGCAATACATTCATGCTCCATTCTTTCATGACTGCCACCCTAAACCCTGTATCATCAGATCGTTTTCACCTCCAAAATCATTTACTCCGTTCTATGTCGTAAATGTGGGATTCATTAAGGCCCTCCTACGACGGGTCGCTTCTTGTCGAAATCAGCTCATTATCCAAGAAGTCGACTTAGGAACAACCCTTTTAGTACTTTGAAGCTTGCATGCCTTAATGGCAAGTTTCTCACTTCCGGCGACAGGTTTACATCAATGGCCTTCAACCGAAAGATTTTGCGTGGTGTTCAATGCCAAGTCCCTCTTTCACACCACGCAAATTATACTGTAGTACCTTGAGGGTCATCATCATTATCGGTGATTCCTCTCGCGCTTGTTAACAACTTACATCATTGGCTGGTAATCAGGCGATGTCTTTCCATGTTCGACTCCAGAACATCTTTCACATGGATCGACTTGTACTCCAAATGAAGATTGGAAGATTTTGAAGACCCCAGATCTAGTTTCATCCATCCGGGCTGCGATATATTCAGGAAAATAAAGACATCAAATGTACATCATTATTGCATAGATGATCATCGGAATCAAAGGATGATGGCTCTATTAGAATCATCAGTCTGCCACATAGAGGGTTGTCTGTCTTATGTACATGAAAATGAATTTATAATGTTGAGCATGGGAATGCCTGCCTTAGCTAGATCATGAAAAATATTATGAAGATAATGTATTGTATTGTATCTTATTACAGGTCGCCTTCCAGCTCGCAAAAACTTCGGATCCTCATGATAAAGCATTTCACCCGACATCAAAAGATTAACGACCTCATGATTTAGGGGGCAACTGTTATAGACATTTTTGGGCACTACAACCCCAATCATACATGTGCATAAACCAAGGGCTCCTAAGTCCCTAAAAGTGTTCTTCACACCCTAAAGGAACAAGGTCGGCTGATTACATCATCTCCCAGAAGTTCTCCACAGAAAACTGCTCAGAACTGGTCAAAGCTGGACCATACAGACTGCCCAATGTAGAGGGTGTGATGCATCTCACCTACTCAGTGTAAAGGGTGCGATGCATACTGAAAATCCCTTCTTTAGGGTGTGATGGGTGAGAGTAGACAAATGGCAGAGACAATTTGCAAGGTGGATCGTCATGAAATCTTCTAGAAACTTCTCCTATGACACTTGCCTCCTGAATTCATCTAGGGATGAGTAAGAGATCATCAATCTCCAACTGGAATCAAGAACTATCAGAGAGAGGACACTAATCAAAATCCCAGAAGCTGACTCACCCCCCTGCACTCATCTATATATGGATCCCTCATCCCAGAGATCCAGAGGCTAGAATTTTGTATCTTGTAAAGAAGTGCTATTGGTTTCTTGGTGGAATGTCATAGTGTTGAGTGATCTAAGCTTTTCATGAGGTGAAGAAGGGCTTTCATGTTGGGAGGATGACGCTGGGTCAGAACAATTAGTTGTAATCCTCTTTTCTATTCTTGATATTAATAAATCTATTCAAGTTTTCCTCCACATTCTTGTATGTTTGATGATATGTGCATTTGTGTGGTCAATATATATCTGGTCCTATATTGTTTATGATTGTAGATCTCTGTTCTTCGATAGTATTATGCTGCTTTGATTCCATAGGTGCTATTTGAAGCTGGGTAGATGAAGGAAAAGCGGCAAGGATCTGTCTAAAGGGAGAGGAACCAAGCAAGGAAAACAGCGCAAGACTGAGGTTGGTGTCCTTTGTTCCCCTCTTATCTACTTCTCATAAAGGAAAGCGAAAGTAGTTTTAGTTTGTTTGTTTCTAAGATAGCTACCAGTCTTAGTGGGACTAGCAGCTCCAAGTGGACACTAGATTTCCTGATAACACAATCTGTCAAATGTCGATATCGCATTTCATCAATTGATGGATGCCGAGATCACATTCTGTGAAAACCCCAACATTTCGTTAAATAGAAATCTCGCACCTATATGTATTTTGGAAATCCCAGATCACTGAGTTATGTCAATGTCACCCAATACCGAACATCGGTATAGGGTTTCCCATTATAATGACAAGTGTCAGTATCATGTGAACAAATTTTTGAAAATTAAATTAGCACTCTACATAGTTATAATTTCAAGGTTTTTTAATGATTTGTAACAATTTTGAGTTAATGTGAAAGGATTTTCTGTAAGGCTCGCATTGAATTGATATGACTCTTTGCATCTTTTGAGTTCTTGTTGCTTATCTTGGTTTGTTTCTTAACAGGTAAATTCCAATAAAGAGCAGTTAAAAGACATGTGAAAAATAATCAAGGTGAGGAGAAAGTCCATAATTAATCAGGAACCAATCTTACCCCTTGAAGAAGTGTCTAAGACGTCTCCTTTGTTTACATATATTACATGCACTCCAGATGCAGGTTCCTCGTCCTGGCAGGAAATATACAAACTATTCGAGGATGAAAATCAATGAATAATCGTGAAGCAGGCTCCTAATGCTGATGATTCTCCTCCAAATAACAATGACACATGGAATTATGTGGCAAAATCATTTCTCCACATAATTGTTGTCCGCCCCAAAATTCTTCCATATACAGATATAGTAAGATGAGTTATTTACCATCTAGACATTACAGACAAAGTGTTTATAAATCCGAAGAAGACAATTATTGGGTCTTTTAAAGCTGAGGATTTAAGGAAAATGTATCATGTACCTCAACCTCAGAAGAAATATGATATGCAATTCGTCCATAAATTCATGCAAGAGAATTTGAATCCTGTGGAGCTAATCAGAGAATGGAGAACAGACCCAAACAAACACAAGCATAAGGATAGGGGTATGTATTCATTAGAATCTATTGTTTTCTATTTCTCTCATATTTTTGTTATGTTATATCACCTCTATGGTTATCCAAATACACAAAAATTCTATGAAGAATGGGTCTCATTAATAGAAGCAGTTGCTGATGGCTATATCATGGGTTGGGTGACTATTTTGTGCAACAATTTGACCACTCAAATCCACAATTATAGACAAAATTGCAATGTTCTTGAGAAAACGACTCCTCCTTTCTTTACGAGTGCCTCTGTCATGGACACAATTTTCTTTTCTTATGATTTTCCATCTCTAGGATCGAAATGGACAGACCAATTTCCTAGTCCTATATCTGTTTATCTCTATATCCTTTGGGAAACCAAATACCATGCTCACTTTTATAAAAATTTTCATGAGATCATGCTCCCTATCCACCAAGAATTCTTTTGTAGAAAAGCCCCTAGGCTCACTATAGAAGTCAATAGAGACTTAAAGCCATTAGGAAAGTGGTTTGGGGAAGAGTCATTTACTTACATTTGAGTTTTTGGTAGCCTTGCCCATCCTCATGTTTTGCCCCTTTTTTGTCCCAGATACATTGTTGGCCAAGAAAATTTCTTATGAAACAATTAGTAAGGGCTTGACTAAAGTGCTTAAAGATGCCAAGAAAACTGCATGGTTGTCTTTTCCTATCTCCTGTGGTACCTATTCCTTAGATAATTTCAAGCATTCCCTGCTTGAAATTGAACAATTAAAAGCATTTAATTTTAAAACCATACTGAATAGGCCATATGACCCTAATGGCATCACAAAAAAATTTACAGTACAAGCTAATATCAAGCAGTTTTCAAGCAAGGTTGAAAAGTTTGATGATTTGTTTTAAATGGTTCCAGAGTATTCAATGGTGGAAAAATTGGTAGCACATCATCTAAGTTTTGTCGAATTGATTAGATTCAATCAACATTGTCAGCGAAGAATATCCTATTTTCCATAATTTCTATTAAAACAATATCAACGGAACTTAAAATTTTCAGATACATCAGCCTCCTCTTCGAAAGCTTCAATTATTTCCCAAGTCTCCTAAACAACTATTGTAGTTGCTGAGAGAAATTAAAGAGGAGAAACTCGGGTTATAATTATGTCAGTCAATATGAAAGTAGAATAGGTTACAGTCAACATAGAGATATAGCAGGTTTCATAAGATATCGGGACAACCTCGTTTATTGTTGAGGCTTCGCAAGGGAATATTATTCCTAAGATTCCCGAGAAGAACATTGATCCTAAAATTGTCAATAAATCCATTGTTGCCAATGATATGGAAATAATTCCTTCATTCCTTACTATAGAGATAGTCCTCAAGATTGAAGAAATCCCTCCTTTGGATGTATTTTACAGTCCAAAACATAAAGTAGTGATGAGAAGGTCAAGAAAGGAAAGAAAGTTAGAACAATCACAAGTGCTAGTTTCAAATGAAACTTCTTTTTAAGTTCTTTGGAAAGGAGCTCAAACGGCCCCTAACAAGGAATTGAATAGACTGTCTCAGTTCACGGGAGCTTATGCTAGTGGTACCATTGATAAAGATATGGAAATACAACTACTGATAAAAGAAAAAGATCAAAGGATCGTTCTATTAGAACAAAGTTTCTAGGTTGAAATGCAAGAAATTGAGCAACAATGGCAAGCAAACCTTATCGAGTTACAAAAAAGTTTTAATGATTTAAAACTAAAATTTGAGTTTGAAATTAAGGACAAAGATGAACAGATACTACAATTGCAACAAATGATAAACTAGCTGAGGGGAAATCTAGATATAAATGAAGTCTGCAAGGAGGCATCGGAACTGGATATACTCCTTACAAAGCAACAGGCTATATTTTTTCACAAATTGGTTGCAATTCATGACTTATCAAAGACCATTGATTCTTCAGTAAACCAACTGTCCGATTTGAGGACATTTTATGAAGAAATTGATGAGAAAATCTCTGAGTACATAGATTGACAAAACAATTCTCAGTGAAGATCAACTAATCTTCCTCAAATTGAAGAATCACATAAGGATATCATTTCCAGTGACTGGGATATCAAAATGAAATGGGCAGAAATGGCTATTATCAAAGCCATAAATATTACCTAAAATTTCATCAAATACATTACATATACCTTATTACAGGCCAATCTAATATAGAAATGCCTAAAGGAAACCTTGCCAGATGTCAAAACATTAAAACAATCTTGGCAAGAAACATCTAAGAAGAAGGTTGAATATTTTCAAAGTTTATCACAAGCAAACCTTGAAATTTATTGGCATTTCCTAGTGAAACCACATAGTTAGTGGCTCGTGCTGAGGTGTCTCTCAAATGCAGCAGTGCAACTTCTTCCAACACTTAGTGATGCAGTGTTTACAGGACAAATGCACATGCAACTGGTACATTCCCCCGAACTGAAGCCGCTAACGGACATATATGGTCTTAGAGAGCATATGAAGAATTAATCTAGAGCACAGTCATGAGTTCTTGTTACAACAGATCACTAATTTAGTTTTCCTTTATCTTAACTTAGTTTGTTGAAGCTTTTATGAAGACTTTTATTTTAAGTTTATTATTTTTATAATAATTATAGGTTATTTAAACCCCTTTCATGCATTTAAAAAGGGGTCCAAAATTTTGAGAAGACAACTTTGAACTTGCAATATTGTTTGATCCAAAGTTATCTAATTGAGAAGCTGAGCCTGAAAGCTCTCTTTTCATAATCAGAGTGCTAATGCATCGGGTACTATTATATTTATGTTATCACTATGCGTTATTGAATTAGATAATGAATCTCTTATACATTATTTCATCATATCAATGTTTTAAAAATAGTCAGTCATTATCACTATTGATGTGCAAAATTGAATGATTTGTGATTATGTATGAGATAATGAGATCTTTATGTGATTGTTTTAACCAACTTAATTAATAGATATTTATTTTATCATATTTGCTTTCTTTTCATAAAAGTATTGAATGATCTATATTGTTATATACTTTGTGAAATCTTTCTTTGAGTCACATATAAAGATCTGTTATCTCAGGAAATAGGTAGAATAAGTTTATTTAGTATTTTTATCATTAGGTATAAAATTATTTCATTAGTTTCATTCTGTTATTATAATAAATATCTTTAAAACGAGAAACTAGTCCTTTTAGACCCAGTCAGACCCACCAATTTCAATGGAAACGAAATTGCTTTAAGCTTCCCACCTGGTGGTATTCCCCGATGTTGAGGCAATCAAGTTCCAACCTTCAAAATTTTTGGTGCTACAAGGAGGGCCCGTGACTATGAATGGCAATAAGTTCTAATCCAAATCAAAAGGTCATCTCAAGAGTCATTTGCCCTCAAAATTTACCCCACCTTCCAGATCTCACTCAAAATCTCGTACTCCTAGACTGGAAGTTGTAACAAAATATCCTAGTACACGCCCTAAGACAACCGATCAACCTCCTTTATAGGAGTTACCTAAATTTCATACTTTAATTTAGAAATAGAAGGAATCTTTATTTCCTAAGAAAAACCTCAACATTCTGAGTTATCTGAAGGTAGTGTATCATCATCTTTTCCCACTTTTCATATTTTGACTCGTTATCAAAGTGAGAAACTCAGGGTCACTCCATTTAAGATTCCCTTACGTTCCCACCGAAGAAAGACCCAAAAGTATAAAGCTCAATCATCAACTAGTGAGATTGTGTCTTCATCTCCACCAAAAACACCTTTATTTCATTCCGCTTCATTAACTTCTTCCCATCCGACAAATCCATTCATCCCTATCACCCATTCCCAATCAATAGTTGCTAGTTTAGGTAGTACTATCGTAGGGGCTACTTCTTCCACATAGTCATCCTATTCTACTACTACAACTTCTTCTATTCAAATTCCCACAATGGCTAATAGACCTTGGACAAATCTAAGTGTTGTTAACATGCCAACACCCCTTCATCCTTTGCCTAAATATCCAGAAAGATGGTTACCTAAGTTCAATCCTAATGAAGGGATTCAAGCTGAAGAACATTTGCATAATTATATCTTGGCTATAAATCTCAAAGGGTTGCAGAAGAAGATTTTGTATGTAGACTTTTTCCATATACATTTCTAGGATCAATAGGATCCTGGTATTTTTCTTTACCATCAGGTTTAATTAATAATTGGAATACGTTTCAAGAGCAATTGTTGAAAATTTTTGGAGACAATCATACAATTTCTACACTAATTATTTATCTTTCCAATCTTAAAACAAACCCAAATGAAAGAATCAAATATTGTAATTCTAGGTTCAACAAATTTCTTAACAAGATTCCAGAGACTTTGCAACCTAGTGAAGATGTATAGGTAGAATGGTATATTTATGCACTTCCCTCTAATATTTCCATATTCATATATAGAGTTTATAAAATCACTATAATTGATAATATGAAAGAAGATTTATCTTTCGAAAAAAGGATTTTAGCCTTAGAGAAGAAAACCATTCTAGAAGAGAGAAAATCTAAGAAAGTGCCTTTCAAAGAAGAAACCGAAAAGAAGCCATCTAAAGACCCTTTCAATTTAGAAGGATTACAGAAAGTCCTTAAAACAATGTCAAATGAAATGGTCAAAATTAAAAAGCAGGTCTAAGATTCCATAGAAAATCATTTCTGACCATTTAAGAAAGCTCAACCTTCATCATCTCAACTACCTAATGTCATATCTAACGCTCAATCAGATCAAGAAGAGGATGAGGAATTATCTTTATCCATGGAAGAATAAGAGCTGGTCGAAGCACATGGATTATGGGATTTCATCCTCACTATGTCAGAAAACAAGGAAGAAGAAGAAGCCTTACCCGTAGAGACTATGAGTAAAAGATCTGTAGATTCACAAGTTCAAGTTCAAAACAAAGACCTGTTACTCCTGTTAATAAGGATATAATCACAACGAATAAATCTCCTCCCAAATCTTCTGAATCTATCCCATCCTCTTCCAACTCTCCTTCTACATCAAAAAATCTTGTTGTTTCTAATAAAGATATAGATTATAATATTATGGAAGATATGAAGAAAGTGAAAGATAATATTTCCATGTATGAGGTAAGTAAACTTAAGCAACAATTTTTTTTTACTCAAATAATTAAATGTTGTTCTTACATCTCCTTTTCCAACTAAAAAAGCCTCATTAGGAAAAGGAAAGCCTCCAAGTGATACTCCTAACAAAATTGACACCTCAGATGCAATTCTAATTGGAGATCAACCCAATTGTCATACCCCTCCGTTTTTATTAACCTTTGAGATATTCAATAAAAATGTTCACAATTGCCCAATAGGCTTAGGTGCTTCCTTAAATATAATGCCATCTTCAATTTGTCTCAAATGGAACATAACACCTGAGAAATCCACTGTGCAAATTGTGAAATTAGATAAAACCAAGGTTAAGGTCTTAGGGGAATTAAATTCCATTTTAATAAGAGTATCCTCAAATTCAATTGTTTGTCAAATTATTCATATTTTGATTGCTGATATTTCTAAATTTTACGGATTATCGTAAGCAAAGATTTGCTTGAGAAATTGCATAGTTATTTCACTACAGATTGATCACATATATGGCTTCCTTACAATGGCAAACCAAATCAAATTTGGGTAGACAAGGAAAAGCATATGAAACATTGGATTACTAATTTGGATGAAGAAAATGAGTCTGTAGTTTTTACAAATAACATCCTTGGAAATTATTCTTCAGAATCTTTCTTTGGAAGTTTTATATTTTTAGCAAATTTCGTTTCTTCTCAAATTCAAAAATTATTCGCGAACATGTTTTACTTAACGTATTAATGTTGTAGATACTTTTGTGAATAATCATGAATCTTTATTTTGATGGTTCTAAATCTAGTGACAGTGCAAGAACTGGATGTATATTAATAAGCCCTCCTGGTGAAAAAACAATGTTGACATGTAGGCTAGAATTTTAATGTACTAATAATACTGTAGAATATGAATCATTAGTACAAGGATTGTATAAAGCGATAAATCTTGGTGTTGAATATCTTTAAATATTTGTTAATTATGAAATTGTTCTAAAACAAGTCAGAAATAATATCCATGGCGTTTCAAATCACCTTAGGCATTATCAATCCTTAATTCAAAATCTTGCTTCACATTTTGTAGCATTCAATATTTCTCCAATACCAATAATACAAAATACCAGTGCTGATCTTTTGGCCAATGTTGCATCCAAATTAATTCCACCTGAAGATTTTAGTCCAGACAAATTTTCTATAGAGTTGATTTTTTTCCCATCCATTCCTGATATTGTTACGAGTTGGCGAGTATTCAATGATGATGAAGATATTTTAGATTTTTTAACATCTGAAGAATCTTATCTTGAACATGTAATTGATGAGGATGAACATGATTCTCAATTGAATAAATCAAATGAAAAAATGCTCTGCCAAAACTTGTAGTTAAGCTTGAGGAACTTTATGATCTAAAACACAGATTTAAAAAGGTCAACAACTGCAAACTTCAAAGTTCAACTTTGAGATTTGAATTAGTTAACCTAGGATCTGATATCAAACCCCAAAATATTAACTTAGGTCTTGGCCTCTCATCTGAAAAAAATGCATTTATTTGTTTGTTAAAGAGATATAAAGACATCTTTTCTTGGAATTATCAGGATCTGAAAACTTATGATGCTTCCATCATTCAACACATTATCCCAATGGTACCAAGTGTTAAACCCATTCCACAAAAACCTAGGAAGATACATCTGAATTCAAAGACTATGACTAAAAATGAGTCGAACAAAATTTTAAAAGCCAAAATCATCTTTGCAGTAAGACATTCCAAATGGGTTTCTAATCTTGTACCATTTAGACAGAAGAATGGTAATATTTGCATTGGTATTGATTTTAGGATTTAAATAAGGCATGTCAAGACGAAAATTTTCCCCTCCTATCAATGGAACAAGTTCTACAATGAGTTGATGGTTCTGAACTATTGTCTTTTTTAGATGGATTTTTAGGATACAATCAGATCCTTGTTCATCAAGAAGACTGATTAAAACTTTGTTCAGAACAAAGTGGGGAACATATGCACATCAAAAAATGCCTTTTGGACTAATCAATGTAGGAGCTACGTTCCAGAGAGTGATGAAAATTGTTTTCAAAGGGTTGATTAATAAAACTATTGTGGTATATCTAGATGATATTACCATATATTCAATAAAGATAAATAATAATTTGCATGATTTAAAGTCGATCTTTGAAAGATGTAAATGGTATGGAATTTCTATAAACCCCAATAAATCATTTTTTCTCTTAGCGAAGGTAAACTCCTTGGTTTTATTGTATCAAAATATGGAATTTGTATTGATCCATAAATAATTAAAACAATTTCATAAATTCCATTACGACATACCAAAAAATCAATGCATTATTTTCTTGCCCAAATCAATTTTGTTAACAGATTCATCCCTAAATTTTCTCAAATCGTCCTACCATTGCAAACAATGATCAAGAAAGAATCCCTTTTTAAATGGGGTGATCATGAAAGAGAAGCATTTAAAGAAATCAAACAAGTCGTAATTGAAGCCCCTTCTCTATCAACTCCCAATTTTTCTGATCAATTTATTTTATATACTTTTTCCTCTGAATTATCATATGCAGTAGTTTTGACACAACTGAATGAACAAAAAATCGAAGCTCCTATTGCTTTTTTCAGCTCAAATTTTCAAGGAGCTTAATTCAATTATTCAAGAGTAGAAAAGAAAGCCTTCACTGTATACAAAGCTATCAAATATTTTATACCTTTTCTTCTAAAAAATCATGTTAAAGTTATTGTTCCTTTCTTAGCAGTTAGGCAATTACTTATTCAAAAGGAGTTAGGATAAAAATGGGCTATTTGGTTTCTGCATTACAAGAATATGATCTAGAAATAAAACCCGCTAAAATTATAAAAGGTTGAGGTTTTTGTAGTTTAGTCATAGGAATGAATGATACATTAGTAGATGAAATAACAGTTAATATTGAACAAATCACAGAGGTACTCCCTGTTAATACTCAATCTCAACATGTTGACTTAATATTTTATTTAAAAAATAGTTATGCTCCATTTGAGCCTGATGTTAAGAAAAAGAGATCCTTGAGATCGAAAGCCAATCAATATCAACTCATCAATGATGTGTTATTTAGAAAAAATTATGATTCTGTTTTGTTAAGAAAAGGCCTTATAGGAACTTCATTATGGGCCAGCAAGTGGACATTACAGTGGAGATTCAACTGCTCACAAAATTCTACACGTTGGATATTACTAGCCAACTTTATTCAAATATACCCACATGTATGTAGGAAGATGCAAAATTTTTCAAACTTCTTCAGGAAGACAGGAAATCTTCCATGCCCTTGCAACGAGTTAACATCGAACAACCTTTTGAGAAATGGGGATTGGACATAATTGGTGAGATCATTCCTCGTTCTTTCAAACAACATAGATACATTTTGACTACAACAGATTATTTTATGAAATGACTAGAGGAAATACCTTTGAAGCAAGGAAATTTTGAGAGCATCATTGAACTCATTGATCAATTTATTATTACCTGGTTTGGTATCCCTCATGCTCTTATTTCGACAATGCTTCTTATTTATCTGGAAATTCAATGACTAAATTTTCTTTAAAGAGAGGATTTAAACTTAAGTATTCTACAAATTATTACCCTAAGGAAAATGGCTTAGCAAAATCCACTAATAAAAATCTTATAAGGATTATCAAGCGAACTATCGACCAAAATCAAAAGAACTGGCACAAAGCTTTAATATTCGCTTTATGAGCTGATAAAACAACTAAGAAGACCTCAATAGGTACTTCTCCTTTTCATTTAGTATACGGGAAATAAGCTATCCTATCTCTGAATCTATCTCTCCACTTATTGGCCCTGGTTCAATTCATTGAAGAACAACCTTCTTCTGCTCTACAATTATGAATGTCTCAAATCCTTAAGTTGGAAGAATAAATAAATAAATCTAAGATAGTCCATGTTCACCATCAACAATTGGTCAAAGCTTCATTTGATATGAATTAGTCAAAGATAAAAAAATTTGAAATTGGAGACTTAGTTTTGAAATGGGATAAAGTGAATGAGGATAAAGGAAAACAAACAAAATTTCAAAAACTCTCACTTAGACCCTTTCAAATTTTTGAGAATATAGGTCCATCAACTTTCATCTTGCAAGATTTACAAGGGAAGAAGGAAACTCTTCCTGTTAATGGACTTATACTCAAAAAAGTATTTTTGATGAAAGAAAATAGGTTCTCTTGTACAATATGTAAATATTTTTATATTCGAATATCATTTCCTTTTTGTTACTAAAGTACTACTCTTTTTAATTTTAGACTAGGAATTGGGAAGAGAGGAAAATGGCAGATGAGGGTTTCTAACAAAACTTTCCACGGCACAGAGACGGAAGTGGCAGACCTTCAGAATCAAGCTGTCACACTTCGAGCGCGAGCTTAGCTACTCTGACAGAAACAAACAATGAACATTCAGATGGGGGAGGCCACAGGGCCTCCCCCTATAGGCAGCAACACTGGAAACAGGCCACACGGGGACGAAAATGAACAACCCTTAACTGAGAGCACAGAACAGCCACCACTCCAACCTGCATAACAGCCAGAAGTGGAATATCGGAACAAAGGAAGGAAGTACACCTCCAAAATACCTGAAGAACCAAAGAAGGCAACGTCTTCCACATGCAAGCCTATTGCAGTGGAACGTCCCAAGATTGATCTACCTAGCCATATAATCAATGCTCAAATCCAATATATGAAAGATCATTCGCTTATAGGTAAATTCATAGGCTACTGGCCAACTGAGAAGGCCCTGCCTCAAAATGGAAGCCAAAAGGGCATGTTACCCTTCAGCTAGGCCCCAAAGGTTTTTTTACTGCCATCTTCAACTATATTGAAGATAGAAACCGCATTCTCGACGGAGGCCCCTATTTCTTCAATGTCGCGGTCTATATCTAAGAGATTGGATAGAAAGATTTAACCCAGACAAGGAAGACTTCAGCTGGGCACCAATCTGGATTCGCATGTACTCCTTACCTTTGGAATATTGGGATGAAGAATCACTCAAAGCTATTGGCAACGGGCTAGGAGAGTTCATAAAGATTGCAGAGGAAACAAAGCTCCGCTGGTACACATCTTATGCTCGCATATGCATTTACATGCGACTTGGAAAAGCACTCACGGACTCAGTAAGTCTCCTTCATGATGACTTTGAATGGATTCAACCCATAGATTATGAACATGTGCCCTTTAGATACAGGAAATGCCATGCTCATGGATATTTATTCTGTGACTGCCCCTTAAATGCCTCTCCTAAACCCTCAAACCCTGTGGAAAAATCTAACTCTGAAGGGTTCACTAAGGTTGCAAATAGAAAAAAGCATACCAAAAAACCCCCCCATGGACCAAAAAACACCATGCCTACCTCTGTTGCACCATCCACTAGCAACAGTTTTGATCTTCTATCAAACCTAGATATGCCAGAATCACATCCTTCCAAAATGGTTAAGACAACCTCCATGCCAACCACTAAGTCATCTGTCATACCCATTCCCAATTCTTTTAGTCAATCTCTCCTGGGGAATAACATAGAGCAACATCCAGTGGCTTCTCAACCTAACTCCCTTCAAGAAGAAGACAAAGTGATAGGGTTAGCAAAAGGAATGGACATTGACAATTTTATGACAGACCCTCTCAAAACAAACCACAGCATAGCTGAGAGTAGTCAATAAAGTCACATGGAATAAGATCCAGAGAGCTTCAATCTAGGAGACCTAGACATCTTTGGTGTCGAACAAGCTTGCAAAAAGAAAGAGTTCGACAAAATACCAAATAGGTAACTCAAAAATCTAGAAGTAGTACTCTCAAGAGTACACTAGCAAAGAACCTTGGGAATACAACAACGAAGCAGCTGGGATGGGAAACACACCACCAAAGATGGAAAGAAAAGGGGTAGAAAGACAGATTTACAATGCACCATCCTCATTGGGGAAATTTTAATGGAGTCTAGCAGGTGCTCCAAGCTAACCAAATACTACAGATCATTACCAACTGGTCAACCATGAAGCTCATCTCATGGAATGTAAGAGGACTCAAAAGTCCCGGGAAATACAGGATGATCAAAGACATGATTCAGCATGAAAACCCCGATTTACTCTTCATGCAAGGAAAAAAATGTAAGAATAGCACATTAGATTCTATTTTATCCAAAGCTTGGCTGGGATGCCAAATTGTTATGGTAGATGCAACTGGAGCATCAAGAGGGCTTGCTATAGCCTGGAATACACAAAACATTTCACTCACAGACTTTCATGCCTCACATCATCTCATCCAGGCCACATTTCACATCATAGGAACCAACATACATGGTCATTTGACAAATGTATACTTCCCTCAAGATTCTGTGCAAAAGAGTGCGCTGCTAAAAACGTTGGAAACTCTCAATTCCACAAGAAGCCATCCACTTTGGATCACAGGAGGTGACTTCAATATGATTACCAGACTGGAGGAAAAAAAAGGAGGCAGAGTGAAATTGGATAGTGAAAGCAGAGGCTTCAAAGACTACATACAAAATAACTGGCTAATAGATTTACCATTTGATAATGGTCTTTTCACCTGGAATAATAAAAGGTCAGGCTCTCAACAAATCACATCTAGGCTGGACAGATTCCTAATCTCAGATAACTCAGTACATTTGGGAGGTGACATTACTGCTTCAATTCTCCCCCTAGCAGGCTCAGATCACTGGCCCATTTCCCTTCAATGGATAAGACCTAGAGACTCAATTAGGAAACCATTTAAATTTGAAACATTCTGGCTCACCCACCCAAATTTTAAAAATATAGTCAATTCAGCCTGGGATAACTTCACCCCTTCTGGAGGCTCAACTATGTATCAATTCCAACAACGGCTAAAGCATCTCAAAAAGCAAATCAAGCACTGGAATCATGCCACCTTCGGCAATATATTTCAAGGTCAAAAAATGCTCGAGCAAAGCATGACAGAGCTACAATAGAAGATCATTGAAGGAGGCAGAACCGAGGCATTGGTAAGTCAAGAACAAGTTCTTCTCATGCAGCTAGAAGAAAGAAGGAAGCAAGAGGAAATGCTTTGGAAACAAAAATCAAGAATCAGATGGTTAAAAGAAGGTGAAAGAAACACCAAATTCTTTCATCGCACTATGATCCAGAGAAGAATGAATAACACCATTGCTCATCTTCAGAATCAACAGGGAGTAAGAATGGAGAAACATGAAGACATTGAGAGAGAGCTCATCAACCATTTCAAAACAGTACATCAAGAGCTGCCAACAGATAGACAGCCTGCTATAAACGAAATTCTCCATCATATTCCAAAACTCATAACAGAAGAGCACAATCAGCTCTTACTGTGACCAGTTACTATGTTGGAAGTAGAATCAGCATCAGCTCAACTGAAAGATGGGAAAGCTCCCGGACCTGATGGCTTCACCTCGAACTTCTTCCATCACTTTTGGGATCTAATAAAAAATGAGGTATGGAAGGTGGTAGAAGAATCCAGAACTATGCATTGGCTTCTTCCTTCTCTCAATGCAACATTCATAGCTCTCACCCCCAAATAAGATTAGCCAAGCACTCCGGAGGAGTTCAAACCCATCGCTCTTTGCAATGTCATATACAAAATCATTTTGAAGGTCATTGCCAACCATCTCAAACCGCTTCTCCCACTTCTCATTTCATCGGGACAATCAGGCTATGTAGAAGGGTCAAATTCTATATGGCATAATTTTGACTCATGAAATCATACATTCCTTAAAGAGCAACAAACAAGCAAGTATGCTTCTCAAAATTGACCTATCTAAAGCTTTTGACAAATTAAGTTGGACTTACATAAAATAAATGCTTTCTACCTTTGGCTTCAGCCCGACCTGGGTCAAATGGGTTATGAATCTCATTTCATCTACCTTTTACTCTATCATAGTTAATGGTTTCCCATCCAGTCCGTACTCCCCCCCAAGAGGAATTCGTTAAGGCGATCCATTATCTCCCTTCCTTTTTATCCTCATGGCAGAAGGTTTGGGATGCCTTATAAAGCATGTTGTTCACTCCCATGACCTCAGAGGCATCTTTGCCCATGGAACCTCTGCCATCACTCATCAACAATTTGTGGATGACAATATGCTGTTTGGACACCCCTCTGTTCACGAAGCTCATTCTTTCAAAGCTCTACTAGACACATTCTCAATGGCCTCAGGAACCACAATAAACAGTGCAAAATCTCAAATTTTCTTCTTCCATACTCCCCCTGCAACCCAAAGAAGCATTGCCAGAATCATAGGCTTCTCACAAGCCAAACTTCCATCTAAATAATTGGGTGCTCCTCTGATAGATTTGGCCTTAAAGCATAAATCCTGGAAGCACCTCCTTGAGACAATTGAAGGTCGTCTATCGTCTTGGACTTACAGAGCTCTCAACATGGCAAGCAGGCTCATTTTGATAAAGGTGGTTTTGTAATCTATGCCTCTGTATCCTTTCTTAGTTCTCGCAGCGCCAAAATGGGTGCTCAAAAAGATCAGAGACCTGGAACGCAACTTTCTGTTAGGATATTCCGACACATAGGAAATAGTTAAGTATAACTTGGTCTAGTATAGAGTTAGGTAAAGTGTGTTTCTTTACTATGTACACCTTGTAACTTACAATCCGACGGTCACGATATGTAGTGATCCAATGGTTCATTCTCTCCTCGGTATTACCGACACTTGATCTGTGGCTTAACACCCGATTGGTCCATGATCTCTATTTAAAGAGCATGGAGGGTCATTTGTAGGGTACCCGTCCATGAGAGAAGCTTATGTAAATTTTCATTCTTTTATTAATAAATTGCCTGAAGTGGCCGCGTTGGCTCAGGCCGTGGACTGTTTCCCTCTCTAAGGGTTTTAACCACGTCAAAAATACTGGTGTATTGATCTGTAATTTGTTTGTGAGTGGTGTCCTTTGGTGTTCTGTCTAAGGAACTTACCCTGTAAATTCCTACATGGTATCAGAGCTATTTGAGGGCCGCGTTCGTTGGTGATCCAAATCTGAAGTTGGTAGAACTGCATCCAAATTTCGTTTCCTAGATCTACTATTTCTGACTACTTTCGGGCCGAGAGGACTACTCTATTGTCTTAGGAGCATATGTTCCTGTGAGGAACCCCTTTCGTTTTTTGCGAAAAGGTTTCCGATAGCCCTAGCTACGTCATTTTTAAGATCTGGAGGTATACAGTGTTTATTTGCAGTTTACAGTTATTTTCTCTCTGTTCATTTTGGTTTATTTAGCTTTTTGTTTTTTTTTTATTACCGGATCTATACCTTTCATTTCTGTGTATGCTCTTTGCCCCGCGATTCTGTGCGATCTGGGAAAATCAGAAACAGAAAGGAAGGATTTCTCTCATGCGTATGCTCTTTTCTACTGCGCCTTCGTGTGATCTCGGAAAATCAAAAATATTGAGGAAAATATTTAGTTTCCGGGTAAAGCTAACTTCGAGCAGTAAGGTTTGTTCTTTTTTGTATGTCTATGTTGGTTTTTGTGTTTTTTTTTGTAGGGAAAAAGAGCTTTCTCAAAGTAAGCACGCAGCCCAAAGCTTCAGCGACTAAAAAAAAAAAAACCCTTCCTCTTTTCCAAAAATTACTAAACTTTTAGTTTAGCTCATGTGGTCCAAAGCTACTTTATGAGAGTAGAGGTCTTGAGTTCAAGTCTTCTTTTTGTTGAGCTAATTAGATTAAGTTTGGAAAGGGGGCTGATTTTTTTTATAACATTATCATTCATTTCTGCATATTCTCGCACTTCGTCGGCATCTTCATCAAATTTTCTTCAAAAAGCCATAACTTCTTCATCTGGAAGCCGTTTTCAGAGCCGTTTTTTTCTAACCAGCCTAATTTTTCGAGATCTTTCCATTGGAACACTTAGTTTCAGCATCTATAGCTTCAGTTTATGTTAAAATGGAAAGTCCATGCCAAGTTATCCTTGACAGCACCAACTACTTCCAATGGTGGTCTTACATTGTGGATTTACTTAGAAGTAAAGGTCTCTACAGAATAGCCTCAGGACAAGAAACCAAACCGAAAGATGAAGATAAGGCGGCTAAATGGGAAAATAGGCAAGATCAAGCACGAGGGTTGATAGGGATGTCTATTTCTCCAGATCTTAGATTCCATATTGCAGAACTTGATACTCCCGAGGAAGCAACGAAACAGATCACTAAAGTTTTTGGAATTAAAAATGAACTTAAAGCCCATCAACTCGAAAATGAGTTGCTTACATTGGACCCCAATAATTTTTCTTGCATTGAAGATTTTTTGTCCAAGTTCAAGACCCTTAGACTTCTCTTGGAAGGTGTTAAGGTTAAGAAAGAAGATAGTAACCTTATCTATTCCATTCTTACTAAAGTTGGGACCAGCCTATTCTGTGTTTGTTTCCACCTTCCATTCTACAAGAGAAGCCTTCATTTCTCAAGGACAAGCCTACAAGTCCCCTTCCTTTGATTCCTTTTGTGATTCTTTAATAAGAGAACAAGAAAAACTCTTACACCTTGGTCTTCTTCATCTTGGAAACTCTTCTAAGAAAGCGTAGCCGCCCAGTAGCAACCAAATTCAAAGAATCCTAAGAAGTTGTATCCTAAAAGGAATGGTCCTAAACCAAACAAGGGTCCTAAGCAATTTCAGCCTCAAAATGAAAAATCATTTCAACAAAATGATAAGACAAATAAAAACAAAGGGAAGAAGACTGATAGACATTGCAACTTTTGTAATCGATATGGCCACTTAGAATCCAAATGCTTTAAGAAGATGGAAGCCTTGGAAGCAGCAATGAAGAAGCATAACATCCATTTGGAGCACTCTTGAACTTCAACTTCATCTTCAGGGATAGCACTTTTTGCATCTAGTTGTCAAGCATCTCGGTCTGGCTATGCACTAAATGTATCCTCTTCTTCTCATTCTCATGAGTGGCTCATTGATTCTAGAGCTTCTTATCACATGGCCAAAAACAAAGCCATGTTTTCTTCTTTAAATGATTGTAACACCAAAAATATATATGTTGGTGATGATAGATCTCTTAGTGTTGTAGGGACTGGAACTGTTCATATAGACAATGCTCGGTTTAATGATGTATTATGTGTTCCAACCTTATCCTGCAACCTTCTATCTATATATCAGATAAGTCATTCAGGTGAACGTAAAATCGTTGAATTTTCACCTCACGATGTTGTAATTAAGGACCTAAGAGATCCTAGACAGATTTTAGCTACTGGCATTGCTGATGATTCTACAAAGTTGTATAAGTTTCACAACTTTGGGTCATCAAATCTTCCCTCGGTATTTGTTGCTCATAACGATGAAGTGAGCAAACTTTGGCATGAGCGATTTGGTTACTTAAACTATCGCTCCCTTCAAAATCTATGTAAAGAAAATATGGTGACAGGTCTTCCAATGGTATCTTGCAGAGATGATGTTTGTTCCGGATGTGTACTCGGAAAACATCATCGGGATAGTTTTGAAAAACATGCCTCTTGGCACGCCTCAGCCCCTTTACAACTTGTGCATAGTGATTTATGTGGTCCACTTCTAGTTGTTTCATTCTCTAGCTACAAGTATTTCTTAACTTTCATTGATGATTTCTCCAGACGCACTTGGGTATACTTCTTAAAACTCAAGAGTGAAGTATTTAACATGTTCTTGGCCTTTAAGGCGTTTGTTGAAAAACAATCTGGAAATCAAATTCTTAAGCTAAGATCTGATAATGGCGTAGAATATGTCAACAAAAAATTCATCAACTTTCTCACTAAGAATAGAATTCAAATGCAACATACTGTTCCATATACTCCACAACAAAATGGTGTAGCTGAAAGGAAGAATCGCACATTAAATGAAATGGCTAATTGTATGCTTCAATCTAAAGGACTTGGTCTTAATTTTTGGGCAGAAGCAATTAACTATGCAAATTACATAATAAATCACACTCCTACTAAGGTTTTAAAGAATATCACTCCGGAAGAAGCATGGAGCTCAATTAAACCAGATGTAAGTCATTTTCGTGTTTTTGGAAGTGAAGCATGGGCCCATATTCCAGATGAGAAACATAAAGCTTTAGAACCTAAGAGTGAAAAATGTATTTTTTTTGGATATTCTGAAGATGTCAAAGGATATAGAATTATTCCACTTATGTCCAAAAATGTTATCATTAGTAGAGATGTAAAGTTTGCTGAAAATATATCGGCCTACGAGCCTAGTTCGGCGGATGTGCCACCTCTCCCTATCTCTTCTAATTTTGAAAATATTTCTTCTTCAGATGATGAAAGCAAGGATGAAAATCCTCCCCCATCTTCTCAGGATCCTCCTTCAGCTCCTCAGCTTCCAAAATGGGTCCGTGCTACTCGGGATGCAGCAGGTGATCTTGTCGGTGATCCTATAGATCAACGAGGTACACGTTCTCAGTTTGATAGAGCCTCTTCTTTACTGGCTCAAGCTTCAGTGAATTATGATCCTGACACCTTTGCAAAAGCTTCAGGCCATCCAGATTGGGAAGCAGCTATGAATGAAGAATATCATTCATTATTGGCAAATGATACATGGGATCTTGTTCCTCTACCAAAGGGACAAAAACTTGTTAGATGCAAATGGGTTTACAGAACCAAGTATGGACCAGATGGGAAAGTTGATAAACATAAACTCGTCTTGTTGCTAAGGGTTTTTCACAAGTTGAAGGCATTGACTACACTGAAACCTTCTCCCCTGTTGCCAAAATGAACTCTATCCACCTTGTTCTTTCCTTTGCTGCCTCTTTCAAATGGGAAGTCCATCAGATGGATGTTAAATCTGCCTTCTTGCATGGGGACTTGCATGAAGAAATCTATATGGAGCAACCTATTGGCTTTATACAAACAGACTCTAGCCTTGTATGTCGGCTTAAGAAATCCCTTTATGGTCTCAAGCAAGCTCCTCGAGCTTGGTATGCCAAAATGGATAAATTTCTTTTAGAAAATGGCTTTTCTAGGTGTCATTCTGACAATACTGTCTACACCAAGAAAGTGGGCAAGTCTCTTATCATTCTTGTTCTTTATGTTGATGATATTATCCTGAATGGTAGTGATCCAAACCTTATAAACCATGTGAAGTCTAGCCTTAAAAGGAAGTTTGAAATGACAGACTTAGGACACTTACATTATTTTCTTGGTCTTCAAGTCTTGCAATCCAAGGAAGGTATTTCCCTTTCCCAGTCCAAGTATGCCTGTGATATTCTATGCCATTTTCACATGGAAGACTGTAAGCCAACCCCTTCTCCCTTTCAGTCTAGAGTCAAAATTTCAGTCACTTGTACTTCTCCTGAAGTTGATGCTACCTTATACCGTCAACTTGTAGGAAAAATTTTGTATCTAACCCATACTCGTCCTGACCTTTCCTTTGCTGTTGGCCTTGTTGCTCGGTTTATGCAAAACCCACATGAAAGTCATTGGAAAGTAGCTAAAACAATACTTCATTATGTTTGAGGTACAGTTCAGTTTGGGATTCATTACAGTGCCGAAGCATCTCCTCTATTGGTTGGTTTCACTGATTCCAATTGGGCTACTGACCCTGATGATTGGAAGTCTACTGTAGGTTATGTGTTCACTCTTGGTTTAGGACCTATTACATGGGCTTGCAAGAAACAAGGTGCCATTTCTCTTTCTTCAACAGAAGCAGGGTATCGTGGTGTTGTAGAAGCTAGTAAGGAATCCTTGTGGCTTCGTCAGATCCTGTCAGAGTTTGGCTTTCAGCAGCAAAATTCGACTACACTTTGGTGTGATAATCAAAGTGCCATTCAACTATGCAAAGGTCAGTCCAACATCAGCGTAGCAAACACATTGAACTACACATGCACTTCATCAGAAATCTCATTCATGACCATGCTCTTGAAGTGCAATATTGTTCAACAGATGTTCAAGTTGCAGACATCTTTACAAAGGCTCTCACAGAGGCGAAGTTTACTAAACTTCAATTTATGGTTGGAGTTCAGGAAGTTGTCACTAACGGGGGATAGGCTCTAGTGCCTCCTTCCTTCTCCTATTGTGTCATATTTGTAAATCCTTCAATCCTATCCCAAGTTGTTCTTAAGGGGGGATGTTAGGATATTCTGACACATAGGAAATAGTTAAGTATAACTTGGTCTAGTATAGAGTTAGGTAAAGTATGTTTCTTTACTATGTACATTTTGTAACTCTGACGGTCACGATATGTAGTGATACGACGGTTCATTCTCTCCTCGATATTACCGACACTTGATCCATGGCTTAACACCCGATTGGTCCATGATCTCTATTTAAAGAGCATGGAGGGTCATTTGTAGGGTACCCGTCCATGAGAGAAGCTTATGTAAATTTTCATTCTTTTATTAATAAATTGCCTAAAGTGGCCGCGTTGGCTCAGGTCGTGGACTGTTTCCCTCTCTGAGGGTTTTAACCATGTCAAAAATACTAGTGTATTGATCTGTGATCTGTTTGTGAGCGGTGTCCTTTGGTGTTCTGTCTGAGGAACTTACCCTATAAATTCTTACACTTTCTCTGGGGTTCCTCAGGGCAAAATTCCAAATGGGCGCTAGTAAAATGGGCAACAGTCTGCACACCAAAAAAGCAAGGAGGTCTGGGACTACGAGATCCTCAACACAACAACTCTTTGATGGGAGCAAGATTATGGTGGCAATGGGTGTCAAGCCCACACAAGCCATGGGCCCAACTATGGACTGCAAAATATGCGAATAATCGATCCACAGGAAGAGCTAATCAGAATTACCAATACAGATACAGGCTCTCTAATCTGGAATGCAGCAAAACAACATAAAGGGTTAATACAACAACACAGCTTCTGGGAGATTCGCGATGGTAGAACTGCGAGATTTTGGGCTGACTCATGGCAACAACACCCCAAAATATTAGAAGTCCTTCCCCCTCAAAATCTTGAAGGCAATAACATCAACCAAACTGATCAAGTCTCTCAGCACTGGACTCAAGATATCAATCAAGGCTTCAGGCAATGGAAACCAACTGAACAGATAATACAACAAGAAATGGAAGACTACTACAAAGATTTGCACAAGGAGCTCACTAGCAGGAAAATCAGATGTACAAATGAAAAAGATGTTTTGAGATGGGGATACACTCTAAGGGGAATATACACAACAAAAGAAGCATATAAGTTGATGCTCCAAACATAGGAACTAGCAGATCCTGCTTGGACAAGCTTATGGACTATCGGAATATGGCCCAAGGTCTCTATCTTCACTTGGCTGCTATATCATCAAAAAATCCTCACTTGGGACAATCTAATTAAAAGAGGATTCCAGGGGCCCTCATACTGTCCTATAGAAATTTTGAATAATATAACACTTATTCAGAGAGATTATCCCGATTATACACTATTTGCGGAATGCATGCATAATACATAACTTCCTCTACTATTGATCATCAATTTACAGTATTCAGAAACAATCGCATGTGCACATTGAAGCATCAATCACACATATCAACACAGTATATCACGGGGAAAGCATACAGCTGAAAACCCCCAACTATCTGTATATTATATTGATTGAGAACATGTAAAAATACATAGTACAATATTCCTCGCAAGTACTCAATACTATCTCCACCTATTACACACAAACTAGCTCAGATCTAAATCAATCACAGATTCAAATCTCCTCCGCTGCTTGCTTGCCTCCATTGCGCAATCCTGCATGAGAATAGATGAAAATGGCTGATCCAAACTCGTATTTCCCTTGGCTGAACCACGCAATCCTCATTGGAAATGTTAGAGCCTAGATTTGCCTCAGGCTGAAATACAAGGTTCTAGGTCCACATCAAGCCATGCTCAGCCTTGTAGCTAGCCCTACGAGGACAGGGGAGGGCTCTCTCCGGGTCAATCTCGGCAAAAGATAATCGATGGGGCTCGAGATGACTGTAATAAAAGCTAATCCTAGGCTAGGTATGAAGTACAAAGGTTTGATTTGAGTTTTTGGGGGTTTCTGTGCTGGAAACAGGGAAAGGAAAATTGGGCTCGGGGATGAGGCACAGTTTCTGCAGAGTTCTGATTGGGGCAAGGAAGGCAATCGTTTTGATACTTTAAAGTGAATGAATGGATAGATCAGACTGGTGAGGAGCTAAGGAGAGCAAGAGAGTCTCAAGAATTCTCCTTCAACAGATGAAAACATGGAAATTTAAACAAATTCAAAGGCAGAGCATAACAGTTAATGGATTCTACCTTAATCACTCATTTGTTCAAATTCAGAAGAAGAGATAGGAAAATGAGACACATAACACTAATGAAATTACAATTACTTAGAGAAGCACACCATCAAAACATAAAGCCACATGGATCCCAAACAGTGCTGCAAAACCTTGGTCTTTCTTTAGCCAAAAATGCAGAGATAGAATGTACAATGATATGTCAAAGCAATCCCTAGTGTCCAACCCTGAAAATGACTTAGAAATTACATAATATAGACAAGCCAAAACTATTCCCTTACCTCTAGGAGTCGAGCTCATCATTCTAGGAGTTGTTTGAACCAATTCTAAACAAGGAACTGAAAACTAGGAAGTCAAACAACTTACCCCTATATGCTAGGAAACTGATTCATTCACTTACATTTCACCTTTTGGTGAATGAATCTTCTAGAACAAGTAAATAAGTGCCAAAACTACATCATGTTTATCAAATTACATCATGAAAGGTCAAAAGTAACACCAAGAAGAAAAACTGGTCAAAACTGGGTGAATTGCTGAGCTGAACAGTGAAAAACAAGCCAAGATTCTCTATGCGCCGCGCTAAAATCTGTATGCGTTGTGCCACTTTGGGGCTGATTTTGAGGCACTTCCTAAAGTCCAAATTGAGCCCAAGTGTGCTTCTTGGAAATCCCTACCTATCTACTTTCCAACCCAAGTCGAATTTTTGAATTTGGTACCCATTTTCCCCTCCAAAAATTCAATCTCCCAAGACTGCTTCCTGTGTGTCAAAATAGGGGCAGTGAGGTCATTTTTTGAGTGTTTTTGACCTCCTGAGAACTCAAAACTTTCCCCAAATTCTTGGCCATGCACCAGCAGTCATGATTTTTCATGCCAAATCCAAAAATGTAAACTTTTTGTAGTTTTGATTTCCCTAGCAAAAGTGCGCGCCAAGTGGCGCAGCGCACAGGGTAGGAACGACGCATTAGGCTTGAGGCGCGGCACATAGAGCCTATGCGTAGCACTTTTGGCAGGAAACTTTTGGAGGACTTCCCTGTGTCCAAATTCGGTGAAGGATAGCTCGTTGGAAAGGTATTTGAGTATAATTTCCAACCCAACTAGAATTTTTCAATTTCGAGTTCATTTTCCCTATCAAAAATCAAATCTCCCAAGACTGGTCAAAATGTTCCAAATGAGGCTACTCAAGCCAGGGTGCTATTGCAGTCAACTTTTGAATGCCTTCCTCAACTCCAAATTGAGCTTATGATAGCTCATTGGAAATATATTTGTGTCTAGTTATCATTTTATTCATCAAGAAAGTCATTTGGCCAACCAAGCTAGGAGAAAACTTGATTTTCCCAAGGTCACTTTGTTAAAATTGGCAACCAGGGCAAAACTTCATGTGGGTCATCTTATTCATGGCTAATAATATTTTTATTAGATTCCTCTCGTCGATAGGTGTAGGATTGATATAAATATCATCCAATTCCGATAAGTATTCATGTAGATATGAATTTATTTTGATTATGGAATTATTATCAAGCCGACCTACAACTCATGTAGGCTCAGAAGCCCAACAGTCGCATCTATTCACCCACCAACATTGTGTATAAATATAAGAGGACTTTTCCTCATTTAGACTCACTCATCTCATCACATCTCTCTCTCTCTCTACTGCGCAGATATGAGTCTCTTCTCTACTGCGCTGAAATGGGTCTCTCTCTCTCACACATGTGAAGCCGGAAGCTGTTGAATTTGAAGTTGCAACTGCAGAAGTAAAGATTGACTTGCGTGGCCTAGAAGATCTCCTCTTTGGAACTGCGCTGTAGGTTCATCTGAACCTCCTTTGAAAGCCGCAACTTTTGGTGGTGGAATGAAGTCAATCCGACGAACGGTTTGCAAGATATCGACTGCCCTAGTTTGAAGCCGGAAACTGCTGAAATTGAAGCTACAACTGCAGAAGTAAAGATTGACTTGCATGGCCTAGAAGATCTCCTCTTTGGAACTGTGCTGTAGGTTCATCTGAACCTCCTTTGAAAGCCGCAACTTTTGGTGGTGGAATGAAGTCAATCCGACGAACGGTTTGCAAGGTATCGACTGCCCTAGTTTGAAGCCGGAAACTGCTGAAACTGAAGCTGCAACTGTAGAAGTAAAGATTGACTTGCGTGGTCTAGAAGATATCCTCACCTGAACTGCGTTGTAGGTTCATCTGAACCTCCTCTGGAAGCCGAAATTTTTGGTGCTGGAATGAAGTCAATCCGACAGTCGGTTTGTGAGATATCGTCTGCCCTAGTTTGATAATGAAGCCGCTAATGTTGATGTTGTTGATCTAGGGTTTGCTACTGCTGATATGAATCAGATTTATTGTACTATTTCTCTCTGCTGAATTATTGAAGATAAAAGAAGATTTGATCAAAGGGTTTCCCCACACATTGTGGGATTTGTCCCTGGCTAGCCGCCACATCTTGTGTCTCTTGTCTTGACTTGTTTTCTGTCGATCGTTTAATGTTCTATCTGCACTTTACTTTATGTACATGTGATTGCTAATTGGTGGAATATAATAAGAAAAAGAAGTAAATTGTTATAAACATAGAACATACCAAATCTTAACACACTTCAGAGGTGCATCAATTCTCCTGAGGCGACTATATTTTTGACTTTTCTTTAAAACCATGACACCTGTGTAAAAAGTGAAGGATTTTTTCTTCCTTGGCCTGTTTTGGACAAAAACCTCTCTCAGTTTTCCCAAATTCATATTTTATTGCTCAGAAACATCATTTGAGTGAAACCTACCCTGATGTGTGGAACAGGGGATTTGTTGAAATGAAGCGAAATGAAGGGGATGGGGAGCTTCTAAATTCTTGAGGAAATTTTGAGAAGTAGGGAGGGACGTTAGGACATAGGGGAAAGTGGAATTTCAAATATTAAGTGAGGGGAAGGGATCCAAATGGGCAAAACACAGGCCTAGCCTTGAAAATTGCCAAGTTGTAGCAAGAAACTAGGGTTTGTGCAAAAATGAGGAATTCGGGGGATCTCAGTGATGGGAAGTGTTTAATAAAGTACATTAAGGATAGGAGAAGGTGTATGAACATCAGGATACAAGTTTTGCTGATGATTTGACCGTCCAAGAGAAATTGCCTTCAAAACCCTAGGAGAGGGAAATGACCTTACCTAGGCGCAACTGAAGCATGAACAAGGTGTAAAATGACCCATTGGAACCTGACATGATGATGAAAACCCTCTGAATGATGGTAGACTTAGCTGAATAGTGACATAGACTGACATTTGGACAACTTTGAAAGGAGTGAAAGCAAACCCTAGACCTAATGCCTAGTGACCAAATTTTACTTGAAGACTCACTGAAATGATAAAATTTGACCTTGAGAAATTAAAATCACTTTGTGAGAGCATGTTTGATCACTGGAGGAAGGTTGGAAAGACTGACACTAACATTGGCTCCAATGGGGATGGTAGCTCCTTGGAGGTGCCAAGAATGGCAAATCTTTGGGAGAGCAGATAGTGCCTTCATCCATTGGGCAATGGAGTCAAAACTCAAGCTAAAATGCATGACTGAAAACCGACACAAACTAACTTAACAACAAGACTGAAAACTGACTCACAAATGACTCATGACTTAACTAAAAACTGACTCGATACTTAAACACAACCGACAAACTGGAAATGATGCTCAAAGTGGAGCTTATTCATCAAAACCTACTCTAAAAATTTCATTCATCACCTAATCAAGTGAAATGAAACAACCAATGCAACCAAGTATTCCGTCTGCTGTTTGAATTCTCCGCAAGTGCTCACTTGTGAACAACAAGAGAGAACTACTGAAAAGCAACTCCCATGAAAACTTGGAAACAGATCCGTTGAATGCTATGGATTCTCTATCCGCCTCCAAAAACAGTGCATAAGGATCTTGAAATTCATGCACACTAGGACTTAGTTCATCCAATGGATTACTTCTCTTCTCTTCATACCATGAATTCAAACTTTGATCTGAGTTTTGTAACGAGACTCCTGCTGAAAATGACAAAGAAACTAGTTGTCGGGTCAAGTTTATATCAGTACACGTTTCAGGCTCACATGTAGTCAATGGAGAAAGACTTTGACTGCAAACCTCATCCAAAACATCAGCTATTGGATCATGAAAAACTTGAAAAGACTGCTGCAACCCATTTTCTATTGGTTCCATTGTGATTACATGATTTCCTACATGCTGCTCATTTTTTACTGAAGATGTACTATGCAATTTTCCCTTCAAAAACTGAAATGATTCGAAACAAAATGGTATGGAATCATCTTGCATCATTTGAGCATATGTTCCAGCTTCCAAGCCTTTATTTGCAACTTGACAATCAATGGCATTTGGGGGCTAGATATCTGAATATGAGAAGCCTTGAACAAGGTTTTCATTGCCCTCAAGATGGTCCAAATCAAGACTTGGTGACAGCTGATTTCTGATTGCATGGAAGTTGTCTCTGATGAACTGACATGAACTAAAACAAAAAGGCAAAGATCCTTCACTTCAAAATTTGTTGCACCTTCCTCGTCATTCTCATAGTTGATATGCATTAGTTGATCATTGTACTCAAGCTGCTGAAAGTGAACTTCCTCCTCCCACAAACGAGCTGTTGATTTGTCTACAAGATTAGCTTCTGTTTGGAGAACATAATCATCATAATACTGATCAAACTAAGGCAAATCGTCAGTATAAAACACATCATCAAGCATACATGTCATATCGACAGATCTCTCTTCCCCAAGATGGTGTACAAAACAATCATTGTCAGATCTATGACAACTAGGATAAGAAAGAAGATGTTTTGGATCAACAACTTGTTCTTCTTCAAACAACGAGCCATGGGCTTGAAAATCATAATCATTCCTTGCATTGATCTTATCCATCATCTTTTCCACTGCACTTACCAAAATGTCAAGCTTTACCTCTAGAGATGTTGATTTCTCCGGATCTATGTTTTTCATCTTTTCTTCTTTCAACCTTGCCCTTCGGATCCACAGATGAGCCTCTACATTTACTGCACTGTTCTGCATCTCTTCAAGTGTTGCAACATTCCTTTCTCTCAGCTGAAACTCCATTTCCAGATCAAAGGCAACTGCGTAGTGCAAGAGAGTAGATCTAGGAGGAGGTCTTATATCAATTGGGATCGAATAATAAACTTGGTTAAATCTGGGAGAAAATTGTTGTACTGTCTCCCCTGGCATTCTTTTAAGCTGGTTATACTCTTCTATAATAAGGAAAAGGTTTTGTCCGATCATCCACCTGTCGAGAAAAGCCTTGACGAACTGCTGGAAATCTAAGATGCTTGCATCAGGCAAGGTTTTGAACCAACTCTTGACTTTGCCTTGCAAAGAAAGAGAAAAAAGCCTAATACTGACATCTTCTTCATCAACTTCAAAAAGATCAAGAAAAGTCTCAACATTCTACACATGTTGCTAAGCATTGACATTATTACATTCACCATCAAACCTCGACAAGTATAGATCATAGTTTTTGGGGAAAGCATGGATAATAGAAGGTAAAACAAGAGGTTTATAACTATCCGGGACTATAAAAGGTGTAGGAGTATATACAAGAGCTACAGGATCAGTTTTGTTTTCTTTAGGTTCATCATTTTGAAGAGGGTCATCACAAGATTCAGGAGAAGTGTCTTGATCAAGCTCAAAGGCATGCAAATCTCTGGTATTTACCATCTTCAAAGGGAAGGAATCAAATGCAGGCCTGGGATCTTTTCTCAAGCATAGTATACTTTGCAAAGCCTTGTTAACATTCTCAGGAAAAGAGAAGAAATAATTTAGAACAAAGAACAAAATGTCTTGGATGAAACTCCAACTTGAATACTTGATCTTTCCATATTGTCTTTTCATTTTTTTGCTCGCCAGGTTCATCATCCAGTGGAGTCTTTGGATCTGATCTCGAAAATGATTTGGAATCTCTAGGTGAATGATTTCAGCCTTTCCAGTGCCTGATCATTGTCCACCATCAACAATCAGATTTGAACTTGATACATGTACTGGGGCAATGTGTTATGTACCTAGGGGGTAATATGGGGTACCAAGGGAGGTACCCAAGGTAATAATGTAATAATGGGATGGGCCATAGTAATCAATAAGGTGGTTAACCCATGTCATGTAAGGGACCACAAGTAGTTAATAATAATGTAATGGGCCCATGGTATTAGTCGATGGTATGAGGGAACCATGGTAATAATCCATGGTATTGTATGTATGAGGCCTATATAGAGGCTAGAGACTCCACATATGAAGATGAAGAGAAGTATTCTTGTATGAACATGCATATGGCTTGTGGAGTGTTCTCCTTCCTTAGGGAGTGAATGTATGGTGTTGCCCTACCTTAAGGGTTTGATCAATAAAGAATCATTTCATATTATCTTTGGGTTTATTTGAATTATCTTATGTTTTGATATCAGATCTATAATATATTTGGGCTAGATCTACAACAATTGGTATCAGAGCTACAACAAGTGGTATCAGAGCTACAACAAGTGGTATATAGAGGCTAGAGACTCCACATATGAAGATGGAGAGAAGTATTCTTGTATGAATAGGCATATGGCTTGTGGAGTGCTCTCCTTCCTTAAGGAGTGAATGTATGGTGTTGCCCTACCATAAGGGTTATGATAATCAAATATCATTTCATATTATTTCTAGGTTTATTTGCATTGTTTTGTATTTTCATATCAGATCTATATTATTTCTGGGTTAGATCTACAACAATTGGTATCAGAGCTACAAAAAGTGGTATCGGAGCACTTTCTTGGGCAAACCGTGGAGAATTTTTTTTTTTTTTTTGCAGGGAGTTTTTGGGTGGCGAATTTGCATATTAGATCTGTATGTTTTGATGCCATATTTGTAGAATATAATTACAGATCTATATTCCTTGTGAAAAAATACCCAAATTCAAAAAAAAAAATCAGTTGAATCAGAGTCCTGATGAAGGAGATATCGTTGATTTAAAATCAGTAGGGTTGTAGATAATTTTCAGGGCAACGAGTTTTGTGGCGCAGATCTAGAAGTTCTGGTGCAAGATCTGCTATATCTAATTGTAGATCTGGAATCTTTGTGCAAAAACACATAATTTCAAAAAAAAATCAGTCGAATCGGAGTCCGGATGAGGAAGATATCGCTGATTTAAAATCAGCTCTTTTTGCAGAAATTTTGGGTGACGACGGGAGAGTAGCAGCGCATATTGAAATTCCAGTGTCTAAATCAGGATTTCTATCACATGGGCAGATGCAGAATGGTTGTTCCATTTCCAAAAACAGGTTATAATAGAGATTCTGAGAAATATTGACAGATTTGTGGCCATTTCAAATTTTCGCCAAGTTAGTGAATCTTTCTCAAACCCTCTTCATGGAAAAGTTTACAGGAAGAGATGATGGCCCTACTATTGAAGAATACTTACAAAGAATAAAGTCCAAATATGGGATATGTTGGAAAACTGCAGTATGCTTTAATTTGACAGAAGAGGCTGATAGATGGTATTCTTCACTTGACAACCAGCAGTTGATCAAACTTTCAGATGCAGAATTTGAAAAAGTCTTTTTGGACAAATGGTCTCGGGCTAGAAAAAAGGAGAATGAGACACATAAGGGGTTAATTGCTACGGGTATATCCTTATTGCAGATTCATGGATTGATTCAGAAAGAGAAGATCATTGTTTCTATCAATCCTAGTTGTAAATATAATTTTATCAGTGTTAATTTGGCAAAAAGATTGCAAGTTCCAGCAAAACACATTGAAACTTTACAAGTTGATAATGAGGATGTTCAAGTGTACAAGGATTTGAAGATTTCTATGGATAAATATGTGTTGCATGGTGATTTTTATGCTTCAGAAATGGATAATATGGATGTTGTTTTGGGATACCCTTGGATGGAATCAGTAGGTACTATCAACATTAATGTGCAGAAGAAATTCTTGAAGCTCTAGTATAAAAAGAAGAAAATTACATTACAGGATATGTCCATTAATAAGCAGGTAGAATCCAAGGAGGTTGAAGGAGAATATGTTACAGCGACTGACATATCATATGATGAGCAGTTGATGGTTGACAATCAAACACAAACAGAGGCTGAAGCCGAACAGGTAACAGGTGCTGACACATCTAATGAGGGTTCAGTGGTTGAAGTCATATTGGAAAAGAAGACACCACAGCAGGGTGAATTAAAGAAACAGACACCGTGGGTTAAAACTTCAACATATCATCACCCACATCACCCCGCAAGAAAACAACCAACAAGATGGCAACCAACTAGCCACAAGGACAACCCCAGAAAGGCGCCTAGATCCACCTACTACACATCAACACAGAAGAACTGCCACGGTCAACTTCCATCTCAAGCGAGCGAGGCACCAATGAGATCAAGGGTTCACCTTTCTCTTGGATGGCTAGATGCACGTGCATGGTACCAGTGGACTACTCTTTTGAGTAGATATTATTATTTATGTTCTTCCCATGTTTCGGGGACGAAACATGCTTAGGGGGGTGGAATGTTATGTACCTAGGGGGTAATATGGGGTACCAAGGGAGGTACCCAAGGTAATAATGTAATAATGGGATGGGCCATAGTAATAAATAAGGTGGTTAACCCATGTCATGTAAGGGACCACAAGTAGTTAATAGTAATGTAATGGGCCCATGGTATTAGTCGATGGTATGAGGGAACCATGGTAATAATCCATGGTATTGTATGTATGAGGCCTATATAGAGGCTAGAGACTCCACATATGAAGATGAAGAGAAGTATTCTTGTATGAACAGGCGTATGGCTTGTGGAGTGTTCTCCTTCCTTAAGGAGTGAATGTATGGTGTTGCCCTACCTTAAGGGTTTGATCAATAAAGAATCATTTCATATTATCTTTGGGTTTATTTGAATTATCTTATGTTTTGATATCAGATCTATAATATCTTTGGGCTAGATCTACAAAAATTGGTATCATAGCTACAACACAATGGGCAATTAACAAGTTAGATGTCACGTTTACAAGCTAGACCGGAGATTGACTGAAGTAGCGTTTATCTACTTCCGCTAATGCAAAGCAAAAGTGTTTCGAAGGCTACTTGGCATAACTTCAGGCTCCGTCTGTAGCTATAAAACAAATGACATCAACAAGAAAACCATTTTCATCCCCAGTATGGTCGCCACTATGTTAGAGCCTAGATTTGCCTCAAGCTGAAAGACAAGGTTCTAGGTCCACATCAAACCACGCTCACCCTCGTAGCTATCCCTACGAGGACAGAAGAGGGCTCTCTCCGGGTCAATCCCGACAAAAGATAATCGATGGGGCTCGATATGACTGTAATAAAAGCTAATCTTAGGCTAGGTATGAAGTACAAAGGTTTGAGTTGAGTTTTTGGGGGTTTTTGTGCTGGAAACAGGGAAAGGCAAATTGGGCTCGGGGATGAGGCACAATTTCTGCAGAGTTCTGATTGGGGTAAGGAAGGCAATCGTTTTGATACTTTAAAGTGAATGAATGGATAGATCAGAATGGTGAGGAGCTAAGGAGAGCAAGAGAGTCTCAAGAATTCTCCTTAAATAGATGAAAACATGGAAATTCAAAGGGAGAGCACAGCAGTTAATGGATTCTACGTTAATCACTCATTTGTTCAAATTCAGAAGAAGAGACAGGAAAATGATACACATAACACTAATGAACTTACAATTACTTAGAGAAGTGCACCATCAAAACATAAAGCCACATGGATCCCAAACAGTGCTGCAAAACCTTGGTCTTTCTTTAGCCAAAAATGCAGAGATAGAATGTACAATGATATGCCAAAGCAATCCCTAGTGTCCAACCCTGAAAATGACTTAGAAATTACATAATATAGACAAGCCAAATCTATTCCCTTGCCTCTAGGGTTCGAGCTCATCATTCTAGGAGTTGTTTGAACCAATTCTAAACAAGGAACTGAAAACTAGGAAGTCAAACAACTTACCCCTATATGCTAGGAAACTGATTCATCCACTCACATTTCACCTTTTGATGAATGAATCTTCTAGAACAAGTAAATAAGTGGCAAAATTACATCATGTTTATAAAAATACGTCATGAAACGTCAAAAGTAACACCAAAAAGCAAAACTGGTCAAAACTGGGCAAATTGTTGAGCTGAACAGTGACAAACAAGCCAAAATTCTCTATGCTTCGCGCCAAAATCTGTATGCACCGCGCCACTTTGGGGCTGATTTTGAGGCACTTCCTAAAGTCCAAATTGAGCCCAAGTGTGCTTTTTGGAAAGCCCTACCTGTATAATTTCCAAGTCAAGTGGAATTTTTGAATTTTTTGCCCATTTTCTCCTCCAAAACTTCAATCTCCCAAGACTGCTTCCTGTGTGTCAAAATAGGGGCAATGAGGTCATTTTTTTAAGTGTTTTTGACCTCCTGAGAACTCAAAACTTTCCCAAACTTCTTGGCCATGCACTAGAAGTCATGATTTTTCATGCCAAATCCAAAAATGTAAACTTTTTGCAGTTTGGAGCTCCCTAGAAAAAGAGCGCGCCAGGTGGCGCGGCGCACAGGGAAGGCGCGACACATTGGGCTTGAGGCGCGACGCATAGAGCCTGTGCGTAGCGCTTTTTACAGGAGACGTTTGGAGGCCTTCCCAGTGTCCAAATTGATCACATGATAGCTCTTTGGAAAGGTATTTGAGTCTAATTTTAAAACCAACTAGAATTTTGCAATTCGGAGTTCATTTGCCCTGTCAAAATTCAAATCTCCCAAGACTGGTCAAAATGTGCCAAATGAGACTGCCTCAAGGCAGGGTTCTGTTGCAGTCAACTTTTGAATGCCTTCCTCAACTCCAAATTGAGCTCATGATATCTCATTGGAAATTTATTTGTGTCTATTTATCATTTGATTCATCAATCATGTCATTTGGCCAACCAAGCTAGGAGAAAACTTGATTTTCCCAAGGTCACTTCAGAGGTGCATCAATTCTCCCGAGGCGACAGTATTTTTGACTTTTCTCTAAAACCATGACACCTGTGTAAAAAGTGAAGGATTATTTTCTTCCTTGGCCTGTTTTGGACAAAAACCTCTCTCAGTTTTTCCAAATTCATCTTTTATTTCTCAGAAACATCATTTTAGTGAAACCTACCCCGATGTGTGGAACAGGGGATTTGTTGAAATGAAGCGAAATGAAGGGGATGGGGAGCTTCTAAATTATTGAGGAAATTTTGAGAATTAGGGAGGGATTTTAGGACATAGGGGAAAGTGGAATTTCAAATATTAAGTGAGGGGAAGGGATCCAAAAGGGCAAAACACAGGCCTAGCCTTGAAAATTGCCAAGTTGTAGCAAGAAACTAGGGTTTGTGCAAAAATGAGGAATTCGGGGGATCTCAGTGATGGGAAGTGTTTAATAAGGTACATTAAGGATAGGAGAAGGTGTATGAACATCATGATACAAGTTTTGTTGATAATTTGGCCGTCCAAGAGAAATTGCCTTCAAAACCCTAGGAGAGGGAAATGACCTTACCTAGGTGCAACTGAAGCATGAACAAGGTGTAAAATGACCCATTAGAACCTGACATGATGATGACATCCCTCTGAATGATGGTAGACTCAGCTGAATAGCGACATAGACCAACATTTGGACAACTTTGAAAGGAGTAAAAGCAAACCCTAGACCTAATTCCTAGTGACCAAATTTTACTTGAAGACTCACTGAAATGATAAAATTTGACCTTGACACCTTAAAATCACTTTGTAAGAGCATGTTTGATCACTGGAGGAAGGCTGGAAAGACTGACACTAACAGGCAATACTCAATCCATTGATTGTGCAAATCTCATGCACAACTATAGTCACAACTGACAGTAGTCTTTCCCTTTCACTCACCTCTAACACTTGTCTCCACTGAACTATCCATGCACTAAGTTAACTGATGTATTCTTTAGTTGATTTATGAGTTAATAATTAGTGAATTAATTAACAATTAATTCACATCACTCATCACTAGTGTATTCTGCAGTTAGACTAAATACAACTAGTTCAACTAAGTCAAACTGAACACAACTCCATCAAATCCTCAATCAACTCCACCAAACTCAACCACATGAGTTCTAACTGAAGTCTTGCATGCAATAGCTCAACTGACCAACAATAAAAGCGTATTTCCTTCTGACAGCTGCATGTGCCACATCTGTAGCTCGAACTGAAGTGCTGCAAGAGGATAAGATAATTTTTATAGTCCAAATATTATTAAGAGCTAATAATATTCGATTGTTCTATTTTTAGACTGGCAGTCTAAAAATAGACTCCGCCCATATGTCTAAAAATAGAAGTCCATCTATTTTTACCAACATGACCAATCATCCACAAATAGCATCCTGCAACTCATAGACCATGATCCATATGTCTAAAAATAGACTTTGCGCCAAAAATAGCCTGTGAGCTCACTTAGTGAAGGCGACTCCTTTCCACTAAGCTCCATCATCTTGTTGCATTTTCAACACTCCCTCTCAACAAGATATGGATTATCTGTAACCCCTATCCTGCAACTCTGGAATGTTCTGCATGCAAAACATTTGCCCGGTCCATTTGCTCCAACAACACTTGGAACAAAAACACTCCCAACTGACCACTCTGTTGGGCTAGGAACATACTCTGATGCTGAAGCTCTACCTACTACTGACAAGTGCTCCCTCTCTGACATCTGTGCTACTGCAACATCTCCATGCATCTCGCACCATTGCACACTTCTCTGTGCCACCTAGCACTATGCAAAACACTTGTGCCTCTCGCATTGCTGCAGCCTGCTAGCTATGCGCTGTCCTGGGATTCATTGCAATGTCGCTCTCTCTGCCACTCCATCCGCATCTGTCTCTACCCAATCAGTTAGTTCCTGCTACTCCACATCGGGGCTCCTGTAGCAAGGTCTCATCCAAGAGTTTGGGTACCTCAAGGATCCTGCCCCTCCTCCTTGGGACGATCACTCTATATCGCCCCACCTCCTACCTGGAGGTATGGCTGCATGTGATCCCTCAGCCCACCTGGCTTGAGTTTCCCCCTACTGGAGGTCTCTACATGAGTAGATGTCTCTACTCGATCTCCTCTCAGTTTCCCTTGTTGTGGCTGCTCCACAACCTCCTGAAGCTGTTGCACCAATCGTGGCTCCTCCACAATCGTCTGAGACTTCTTCTGGCTCTGAATGTTGAGAGGTAATATACGCTCCCTCTCAACCAGCAAGTCTCCATCAGTTTCCTCGTTGCTCAAGGCTTTTCATGCATCTTGAACCTCAAGAGCATACAGGTTCTTGACCCGTGAACCAATCTTCTTCACCTGTCTAGTGATGATGTTCTAAGGAAAACCTTTCCCTTACTGAAGACTACATCACAGCCTCTGTCTTCCAGCATCGCGATCGACACCAAGTTTCTCTTCAGTCCTGGTACATATTTGACATTGGTCATGGTAAGACGAGCTCTATGCTCCCTCTGAAAAATAACTGTGTCTACACCTGAGACACTATACTTCTCATCATTACCCATCGCTATGAGTATTTAGAGATCTTTCTCCTCCAAAGTACTGAACAAACTCTTGTCACCGGTCATGTGGAAAGAAGCTCCACTGTTAATAAACCAACCACTTCCTGCCATGGATGAAACCATGCATGCGAAGAGTGTGAAATCCAACTCAAATTGTGAAGCAAGTGCTTCACCTTCAAATCCTTCCCCGGATCCCTTCTTGGATTTCCTCCGTGGAAAATTTGCAGCATAATGGCCCACCTCATGACAATGAAAGCATCGCGATTTCGATTTGTGAACTTTCTTCCCATCATTGGAAGAACTGGATTCGGAAATAGAAACTTTCTCCTTCCCCTTCTTCACCTTACTCGCTAAGGCACAGTTCTCCTCATCATGCATGCATGAAGAACTTTCTCTGGTGCTCCGTCTGATCTCCTCCTGTATAAGATCCGACCAAAGTCTCTCCCATCCTGGCAATTTCTCCCAACCATTGACAGAGTCCTGATAGGAATGCCAACTCTTCGGAAGACCAAGGAGAGCCAATCTCACCAAGTCCTCATCATCGACAGTCACCCCCACACTTCCCAGCTCATCCCGGCATTGGGTGAACTTCGTGAGATACCTGGGCATACTGTCTCCATTCTCACACTTAATGTTTTCGAGTTTATCCTTGAGCGCAAACTTCCTCTGGTCGCTCTTGCTTTGGAATAGATCTGTTAATGCTTTCCACATCAAGTATGTAGAAGACTTTCCATGTAGGCTGGACACAATGTGATCCTTCATGCCCTCCAATAGAATCCTTCGACACTTTGCTGTCTTCTTTTGCCAAGCCTCAACGTGAGCAGCATCAGTAGGCTTTGGGACCTCAGCCTCTATGAACTCCTTCAGCCCATTGTCATATAACACCGCCTCCATCCTGTCTTTCCATGCAATATAGTTCGAGTTGCCTTCAAGAGCATACTCCAATCACAATCCATTGAAAGACATTTCAACTTTGACACCAAGAAAACACTGCTGCAAATTCGAATTCCACCAGCTCAAAACTCAACCGCTTCTGATCTAAAATTTGTAAGAACAAAGTATTTATCGTACAGAGATTGAGTGTATGGGCTTTTACCGGATATCTCACCTTCCAAAGGAAGGATGAATCCAGAGGCTACCTGGCCCAATTACAGACTCTGCCTGAATAAATAAGATGTAAACACTTTCTGAATAATAGATCTAATGATCAACTCTGCTCTAATACCATGTAGAAATTTTGAATAATATAAAACTTATTCACAGAGATTATCCTGATTATACACTATTTTTGGAATGCATGCATAATACATAACCTCCTCTACTATTGATCATCAATTTGCAGTATTTAGAAACAATCGCATGCGCACATTGAAGCATCAATCACACATATCAACACAGTATATCACGAGGAAAGCATACAATTGAAAACCCCCAACTATTTGTATATTTTATTGATTTAGAACATGTAACAATACATAGTACAATACTCCTCGCAAGTACTCAGTACTATCTCCACATGTTACACACAAACTAGCTCAGATCTGAATCAATCACAGATTCAAATCTCCTCTACTGCTTGCCTGCCTCCACTGCGCAATCTTGCATGAGAATACATGAGAATGGCTGATCCAAACTCGTATTTCCCTTGGCTAAAACACGCAATCCTCATTGGAAATACTCAATCCATTGATTGTGAAAATCTCATGCACAACTATAGTCACAACTGACAGCTGTCTTGCCCCTTCACTCACCTCTAACATTTGTCTCCACTGAACTGTCCATGCATTGAGTTAATTGATGTATTCTTTAGTTGATTTATGAGTTAATAATCAGTGAATTAATTAACAATTAATTCACATCACTCATAACTAGTGTATTTTGCAGTTAGACTAAATACAACTAGTTCAACTAAGTCAAACTGAACACAACTTCATCAACTCCTCAATCAACTCCACCAAACTCAACCACATGAGTTCTAACTGAAGTCCTGCATGCAATAGCTCAACTGACCCACAAGAAAAGCGTATTTCCTTTTGACAGTTGCATGTGCCACATCTGTAGCTCGAACTGAAGTGTTGCAAGAGGATAAAATAATGTTTATAGTCCAAATATTATTAAGAGCTAATAATATTCGACTGTTCTATTTTTAGACTGGCAGTATAAAAATAGACTCCGCCCATATGTCTAAAAATAGAAGTCCATCTATTTTTACCAACATGACCAATCATTCACAAATAGCATCCTGCAACTCATAGACCATGATCCATATGTATAAAAATAGAGTTTGCGCCAAAAATAGCCTGTGGGCTCACTTAGTTAAGGCGACTCCTTTCCACTAAGCTCCATCATCTTGTTGCATTTTCATAACTACAAGAAAAAAGGAGAAATTATTGAGCATATCATGGCTTCGTGCCACATGGCCAACCAATTATGGGAAAAACTCACCTTCAAATGTCAACAACTGTGCAGAATATCGGGGGATATCAAAAGCACCATTCGCAACTGGGCCCCTACTCCATACAACAGCAAGCTTCTAAACTCTCTCTGGACAATCCTCCCAGGCTTATTTTTTTGGACAATTTGGAAGGAAAGGAACAAAAGAATTTTCAAAAATCAAAGCACTCCTTTGGAAATCATCTGGAACAATTTATGCCAGAACATTCAAGAAACCTTGGCACTCCAACAATGGAAAGCAGAGGACCTCCCCACTCAGGCACAGGAACAGAGTATTTGGGAAAATTGGAAAATACGGATCCCACAGGCTCAGAATGATCACAACAAAGCCACCATCATCACCAAGCAGCCCTCACGTTGGAATCCCCCTCCCACAAATGTGATCAAACTAAACTTTGATGGGGCCTCAAAAGGCAACCCAGGCAAAGTAGGACACGGAGGAATATTCAGAAATCATGCAGGCAAACCTCTACTATTATACTTTGGTTCAATTGGTTGGGATACAAATAACTCAGTAGAACTAGAAGGATTATGCCAAGGTATGAATCTAGCTCATCAACATAACTTCTATCCTATTATAATAGAAGGGGACTCTCAAATTGTCATTAATATGGTTACCCAAATACAAATGGGAACCCCAGCCTCAAAAGTCTCCACCAGCTGGAGACTATCGGCCCATCTAGAATTAATAGAGTAATGGATGAAAAATAGAAGAGCCACCACTTTCATTCACATCAAGAGAGAGAGCAACGAGGTTGCCGATCTACTGGAAAACTATTGTGTGTGGAGCATGGTTGTTCAGAGGTATTTGTTTCAGCCGGATGTATACCCCAGGAAGTTTGTACACCCCTCCATGCGGGGGGGTGCGGGGGGGACTTGTCCCCCCTGCAGGGGTCCGGGGGGCCAATCCCCCCCGGCTGGGGGTTCCGGGGGCTAGCGGTCCCCCGGTAGGGGCTCGAGGGCAGCGCCCCCGAAGCTAAAAACATGCATGATTGTTCAGAGGTCTTTGTTTCAGCCGGATGTATACCCAGGAAGTTTGTATACCCTCCACGCGGGGGGGCTCAAGGGCAGCGCCCCCGAAGCTAAAAACAGATGTTAATTTGCCTTGTAAAAGTATAGTAATTTCTAGTCAATCTAGGTCGTTCATTGGGCGGATAATCTGACGGTAGAACTTATGTTTAGTTTAGGGTTTTTTTCCCTAGAAGGCAACCCCTCTCTTTGTATGAGGGCATTGTATTTGAGGCTGTGACATAGATGTGTATTCTCTGAACGAGAAATAGAGAGGTGAGACTGTGAGAGAAAACAGAGGATATTACAGCTGATTTGTTGTAGGTTGTGTCTCTTCATTTTGCTGGATAATAGAAAGGAAGGACTGGTTGTTCGGGGTGGACGTAGCCCAAACTGGGTGAACCACGTATATCTGTGTCTCTCTTGTTTTATGCATTTTCTGTGTTTATATTTCTACAATATTTTATGTGTTCCATTGCTCCGTAATATATAATTTTATAACAACTGGTATCGGAGACGAAGGTCTATTTGGCTGATAAACTCGCAGGAAAGAAGGGTTCCTCGTTCGAGTGGGAGCAATGGCGGAAGATGGTAAGTTTAGGGTCGATAAATTTAACGGCCAAAACTTCTCGCTATGGAAGATGCAGATGGAAGATTATCTGTATCAAAAAGATCTGTACCTACCATTGAGCGGAAAAACAAAGAAGCCGACAGCTATGACAGATGAAGAATGGAACCTTCTCAATAGAAAGGCACTCGAAACAATATGGTTGTGCCTCGTTGCATCAGTCACCTTCAACATTTCGAAGGAAAAAACGACAGAGGTTTTGATTCAGGCGTTTTCGAAACTATATGAAAAACCCTCGGCCTCAAACAAGGTATTTCTTATGAAATGGTTATTTAATATGAAGATGTCGGAAGGTGGATCTATTGCAGATCATTTAAATGATTTTAATACAGTTACAAGTCAGTTAAGTTCTATAGGGGTAAACTTTGAAGATGAAGTTAGAGCTTTGTTATTCTTGTGCTCATTGCCAGAAAGTTGGAATGGTTTAGTAATGACCATTAGTAAGTCTGTCTCTGGATCTAATACTTTAAAGTTTGATGATGTTGTTGGATCTAGTACGGAAAAGCTCCAGTGAGACATCAGGTAATGCTTTGAGTGCATAGTCTAGGGGAAGAAAAATGGAAAGAGGAAAGAGCTCACGATATCGCAATAAATCAAGGAAAGGCAGATCCAAGTCTAGATCAGGGATAGTGTGCTGGAAATGTGGAAAGAAAGGACACCTAAAGAAAGACTGTAGATCTCAGAAGGGAAAAGAAGGAGATGCACAACAAGAAAACAATCATGAAGCAAATGTGACAGGAGAGGTGTTACAAGATGCTTTGATTCTTTCTTTCAAAAATATTATTGATTCCTAGGTGGTAGATTCAGGGGCCTCATTCCATGCCACACCTGATAAGAAATACTTTCATGACTATGTTCAAGAAGATTTTGGACAAGTTCGCTTGGGTGATGATAAACTCTGTAAAATTGTTGGAATGGGTAAGGTTCTTGTAAAACAGTAGAATGGAAACCAATGGCTACTAAAGGAGGTAAGGCATGTTCCAGATCTAAAGAAAAATCTGATTTCAACAAGGCAGTTAGGCGATGAAGGTTGTGTGACAACTTTCACAAATAAAGCTTGGAAGGTCACCAAAGGAGCCCTGGTAATAACAAAAGGCGAAAAGGTTGGTACATTGTATTTATGCAATGGTATTTCTAACTCTGTTAATGCTTTAACTTCCAAAGAAGCAGATGCAGCATTATGGCATCATAGGCTTAGACACATGAGTGAAAAGGGGATGAAGATTCTTCACTCAAGCAATTCGTTGCCGGGTTTGAAGAATGTTGATTTGGACTTCTGTGAGAATTGCATTTATGGAAAACAGAAGAGAGTCAGATTTCTCAGAGTTGGGAAAGAAAAGAAGAGTGAAAAGTTAGAGCTTGTGCATACAGATGTATGGGAACCTGCTCAGGTTTCATCTCTCGGTGGCTCTCGTTATTATGTTACTTTTATTGATGATGCAACTAGAAAAACTTGGATTTATTGTATTAAGAATAAATCTAATGTATTTGATATTTTCAAGAAATGGAAAGCTTTGGTTGAGATTGAGATAGGAAAGAAATTGAAGTGTCTTAGATCAGACAATGGAGGTGAATATTGCAGCAAAGAGTTTGATAGTTACTATTCAGAGCATGGAATTCGCAGAGAGAAGATAGTTCCAAGAACACCACAAGAAAATGGTTTGTCAGAAAGGATGAACAGAACAATCATGGAGCGTGCAAGGTGCATGAGATTGCATGCAGGATTGCCTTTACAGTTTTGGGCAGATGCTGTAGATACTGCTGTTTATCTAATAAATAGAGGGCCTTGAAGTTCCTTGGATTGTGGTGTTCTAGAGGAAGCATGGACAGGAAAAAAGGTAAACTACTCTTTTTTAAAGCCTTTTGGTTGTGAGGCCTTTGTCCATATTGATAAAGAAAATAGAACAAAACTTGAGGCAAAGTCAAAGAAATGTACCTTTATTGGATATGGTGTTAATGATTTTGGTTATCGCTTATATGATTATGAAAATCACAAAATCATTAGGAGCAGAGATGTAATATTCAATGAAAAGATCTTGTATAAAAATCAGTTGCAGGAAAAGAAACAGGAAAAAGAAAACAAGGAATACGCAGTTCTTGATGAAATCACTGAAAAAGTAAAGTTTCCTGAAAATAATAATAATCAACAACAACAACCACCACAATAGCAACAGGCACCCCAAACACCTGAAAGTGGTGTTAGAAGATCTACCAGGATAAGTAGACCCCCTGAAAGATACTCTCCTTTATTATATTATTTATTGTTGACTAATTCTGGTGAACTCGAATGTTATGAAGAAGCAATGCAGGTTGAAAGCAGGAAGAAGTGGGAGGTATCCATGGAAGAAGAGATTGACTCCTTAATGCGTAACCAGACTTGGGACTTAGTCAGGTTGCCTGCAGGAAAAACTACATTGAAGAATAAATGGGTTTACAGGCTGAAGGAAGAAGATGGAGGAAAGCAGAGGTACAAAGCTAGGCTTGTGGTGAAGGGGTTTGCACAGAAGAAAGGTATTGATTTTGATGAAATATTTTCTCGTGTTGTTAAAATGACTTCAATAAGACCTATTTTAAGTCTAGTAGCAGCTGAGGTTTTGCATCTTGAGTAGTTAGATGTAAAGACAGCCTTTCTCCATGGGGATTTCAAGGAAGATATATATATGCAGTAGCCACAAGGATATGAGGTAAAAGGGAAGGAGAAACTAGTGTGCAAGTTGAAGAAGAGCTTGTATGGCTTAAAACAGGCTCAAAGGCAGTGGTATCTAAAATTTGACAAGTTTATGTCTGAACAAGGTTATACTAGATGCCACTCTGATCATTGTGTTTATTTGAAAAAGCAAAACGATGGCAGCTATATTATATTGTTATTGTATGTAGATGACATGCTTGTTGCAGGGTCTAACATGTAGGAAATAAATGTGCTCAAAAGAAAATTGGCAAATTCATTTGCAATGAAGGATTTGGGAGTTGAAAAACAAATCCTTGGTATGAGAATCACTAGAGATAGGAAAAATCACAAATTAACATTGTCTCAGAATGAGTACATACAAAAGGTGTTGAAAAGATTTAATATGCACAATGAAAAACTAGTTAGTACACCTTTTGCTAGCCATTTCAAACTCAGTAAGGAAATGTGCCCAAAGACCCAATAAGACATGGATTATATGTCTAAAGTTCCATATGCATCAGCAGTTGGAATCTTAATGTATGCAATGGTCTGCACAAGGCCTGATATTGCACATGCAATGGGAGTTGTAAGCAGGTACATGAACAATCTAGGAAAGGAACATTAGATGGCAGTGAAATGGTTTCTCAGATATTTGAAAGGTACCACAAATCAAGCATTATGCTTTGGTGGTGCAAACATGTCTCTACAGGGATATGTTGATGCAGATATGGCAGGTGATAGAGATAACAGGAGGAGCACTACAGGATATGTATTTACTATTGGTGGAACAGCTGTCAGTTGGGTTTCAAAAATCCAAAGTATTGTTGCACTTTCAACAACAGAAGCAGAGTATGTTGCTGCTACAGAAGCTAGTAAAGAAATGATTTGGTTACAAAGGTTTATGGGTGAAGTGGGTAAGGAGCATGATATGGGCACGTTATATAGTGATAGCCAAAGTGCCATTCATCTTGCAAAGAACTCAGCATTTCATTCTAGGACTAAACACATACAACTCAAGTACCATTTCATACGATCAGTGTTGGAAGATGGAGAGTTGAAGCTGGAAAAGATACACACTAGCCAGAATCCTGCAGATATGCTAACAAAAGTTGTAACTAGGGAGAAACTGAGAATATGCTCAGTTTCAATTGGTCTTCAAGGATGACGATGAATATGAGAAATAGCTAGGTCCAAGGAGGAGTCATTGTTTAGAAATGAAGCAGCGGTGGAGTTGCTATAATCATTCTCCAAGTGGGAGATTGTTGTGTGTGGAGAATGATTGTTTAGAGGTCTTTGTTTCAGCCGGATGTATACCCCAGGAAGTTTGTACACCCCTCCACGTCGGGGGGTGCGGGGGGACTTGTCCCCCTCGGGGGATCTGGGGGGGCTGATCCCCCCTGGCTGGGGGGTCTGGGGGCCAGCGTTCCCCAGCGGGGGCTTGGGGGCAGCGCCCCCAAAGCTAAAAACAGATGTAAAATTTCCTTGTAAAAGTATAGTAATTTCTAATCAATCTGGGCCATTCATTATGCAGATGATCTGACGATAGAACTTATGTTTAGTTTAGGGTTTTTTTCCCTAGAAGGAAACCCCTCTCTTTTTATGAGGGCATTGTATTTGAGGCTGTGACATAGATGTGTATTCTCTGAGCGAGAAACAGAGAGGTGAGACTGTGAGAGAAAATAGAGGATATTACAGCGGATTTGCTGTAGGTTGTGTCTCTTCATTTTGCTAGATAATAGAAAGGAAGGACTGGCTGTTTGGGGTGGACGTAGCCCAAACTGGGTGAACCACGTATATCTGTGTCTTTCTTGTTTTATGCGTTTTTAGTGTTTATATTTCTGCAATATTTATGTTTTTCATTGCTCCGTAATATATAATTTTATAACACAAACATAGGAGTCGAACATGATCAGGCACTCCATTCTGGAACCATCAACATTTTAAACAACCAAACTCAAATACAAGATTGCACTGACCTGGTGCACAAGGAAGCACAACTCCTGGATGTGGGTGCACATCAAAGTTAATAGGATGGCGGCAGAATGGGACGACAAGTGGCCTTGCCACATGGCCCTCTGTAATGCTACACACCAATCCACAAATTGTGTTAATAGTGGCCATAAATGGCAATTAAGCTAGCACTATCTTTAAACCAACTGCATCTACCCACCTCGGCTCAGCTCAATGATGACCTCTGGTAATTTTACTTCCACTGCCCCAGTCTCTAATCCCCTACCTCTACATTGCCAATGTCCTCTGGCAGCAGCGGAACCAAGTTCTCACACTACTACGAGCAGGCGCTGCAGCATCCTTTGATGCACTAATCTTGGCTCAAGCATACATTTGACTCAAAGCTTGGTCTGCAATTTCATCTTCCACCCTGCATCTACAGCTAATCCTTCCTCTGAGCCGACCTCTGAACCTACTGCACCCTCTCTTCACTGTGAGCCGTCTCCCTTCAGTCTTTCTCCTACCCCTGGTGTCAATATGCCCAGAACTCACCATAGAATGCACAATCGTAAAGGGGGCAGCAGAGGCAGATTGCCCTATTCTCCTCTGTCTTCGGCCTTTGACACTTCCTCCCCTTCGGCTCAACAGACTTCAGGCAGATACCCAAATACTCGCAGTGGCAGAGGCCACTCACGTCCTCTCTGCCTCCACCCGACGCACTCTAACTCGCCACCCAATGAAATTCCCTCAAGTTCTCAGCCGCCCCTCTGCTCAGCCCAATTCATCTACCGTTGTTCCTTGAACCAGCCCATCATTACCGAAACCATCTCCCTTACCTTCTACGAGGAGGAGCCAGCCACAACTAGTGGACACCCTACTCGTGCGGAGCCTACCAGGGTCAAAAGGAGCACACACTATGCTAGGGCGAAGCAAGACACTCCTCTGGACAAGCAAACTGAAGAGGTGATGGACCATGACCATCAAGCAAAAGACAGCATGGAACACTCGGAGCAGTGGGAAGATGACACACGAGCAATGCAGGTAGAAGATGACATGGATGAATATAGATGTTTCGTTGTTGAGGAACACCCGTCACCGCCGCGTAACACCTAGCTTGCTAGCATGCAACCTGACCAGCCACACAACTCGCCACATGTCTTGAAGTAGCAAGTTCCAGGAATTATGGTTTTATTTTTTTCGAGGTTTTTAGGAAAATTTGATATCATATGGTTACCTTGATGATTTTTTTGTTTTTCTGAAAAATTGGTTAAATACTATGCGTAATTGTTGGTTTCCCCTACGTGGGCAGCAAGATAACACCTACAACTATAATTTTGAACTGGACTAGTTTCCCATTATGGGCAATCCAAACCTTTTTTTGCTAGTTTTGGGCCCAAACTATGGCATGGATAGGCAAAGGCTACAACTTCAGTGTACCAATATGTTTCAGTAATAGAATTTAGCATAATTTAGAAAGAAAAAAAAGTACTACTCTTTTTGAAAACCAAATTGAAAGTTTCTCTTTATTATTGAATTGTTAACTTATTTAAGAAACAATTTAGAAATAAAAACTTTAAATTGGAATCTAAATATTGAATATATTTTAAAGCTTTGAGATAAGAGAACCATTTAATTGTGAAATCTTTTGGTTTGAAACTCTTAAAAAATATATTTGTTGTGAATTGGTTTTGAAAAGTTATCTTTATAAAAGAAGAAATTATTATGAAGTCTTTAGCATATTTTATTTAAAAAGGTCATCTAAGACTCATAAAGAGTGAATGAAACCTCCTCATCTATTTATTTAAAAAAATTTGAGAGTGTATTTCAAAAATATAAAAAAAGTTAAAAGTTAAGTGGTTCCATCACAAGCCTGCTTACCATGATCATAGGAAACTAATAAAATTGACATCATCACTATTGGCAACCAAACCAAGATAGTAGCTCATAGTCACCAGACTTTGAGACAAGAGATCTCATTACGAGTCGGCTTGTTCAATTTTATTACAACTTGTGAATGCAATTATCATTTTATGGATACCAAACTAGGATAATGACTTTTAAGTAAATAAATAATAATAATAATAATAATAAGAATAATGAAGAAAAAGAAACTCATTACTACTAAGGAATTTAATTATAACATGGATGTGATACTGGTTCTTTTTGGTTCAATGGTAACCTTGTCGAGGCTATGAACGCCTGCTTGCAACAATGGCTCTACCAATAACAAATAATTTTATCCAATACGCTAAGCTTCTAATAGTTTTTGCTTCATATTTTCAACCTATTAGCGACTAATTTACACAAACAAACATTTTCATCTATAGCAAGCCTTGAAAAAAAATTACAATAGAACAAATTATTTCATCTCAAAGTTATCTATATCGATCTAGATTTCAATCATTTTTGAACTTTCTAAAAGATTTCTTGATAAATATTGACATCTTATTTATTATTACGAAGATTAACTATTTTGACTAGTTTGTCACCAATTGTTGTGGTACTCAACAACCCTCCATTATTTTTAGACTTAGGAGAAAGAACAATGGGGGACCTTAAATTTTTTTAGGATAGAATCCTTTCTTGTTTAGATAAAATAGGATAAGTTTTATCTTTGTTCTTTTATTTTGAATAAAACAAAAAAAAAATTATGAAAAAGACATAAAACCTTTTTAGGATTCCTTTTGTAGTTTTTAGGAAATAAATTGCAATTCTTACGAATCCCAAAAGCATAACAAATAAATAAAAAATTGGTCTTATTTAAACCCACATGTAGTATCAACAGTTTCAAAGAAAAGAAAACAACGAAATGCCAATTGCAAAATATAAAAACCAATTGCGAAATAACGAAAAGCTGATTACGAAATAATGAAAAGCCAATTGTGAATTTCCGATAGCAATATCTGTGAAACACTGATAGAGAAATGCTGAAATCGATATCACGACCCATCAAATGTCAATATTGCATTCCGTTAATTGATGGATATCGATATCGCATTCCATTTAAACCCCGGTATTTCGCTAAATATAAATCCCGCACCTATATGTTTTTTAGAAATCGTAGATCATTGAGTTATGTCAATGTCACCTGATACTAAACATTGATATAGGATTTCTCGACATGATGACAAGTGTCAGTGTCACATGAACAAACATTCAAAAATTAAATGACCACTCTGCGTAGTTCTACTTTCGAGGTTTTTTGATGATTTGTAATAATTTTGAGTTAATGTGAAAGGATTTTCCATAAGACTCACTTTGAATTGATATGACTCTTTGCATGTTTAGAGTTCTTGCTTCTTATCTTGGTTTGTTTCTTAACAAGTTAATTCCAATAAAGAGCAATTAAAGGACATGTCAAGGATAATAAAGGCGAGGAGAAAGTTTGTAATTCAGCAAGAAACAGTCTTTCCCCCTGAAGAAGTGTCTAAGATGTCTCCTTTCTTTACAGATGCTACATGCACTCTGGATGTAGGTTCCTCCTCCTGGTAGGCAATATACAAACTACTCGAGGATGAAAATCCAAGAATAATGGTGAAACAAGCTACTAATGCTAATGATTCTCCTCCAAATAATAAAGACACATGAAATGATGTGGCCAACTCATTTCTCCACAAAATTGCTACCTGCCCCAAAATTATGCCATATACAGATATGGTAAGATGGGTTATTGACCATCTGGACATTATGGAAAAAGCATTTATAACTCCGAAGAAGACATTTATTGGGTCTTTCAAAGCTTAGGATTTAAGGAAAATGTATCATGTACCTCAACCTGAGAAGAAATATGATACATAATTTGTCCATAAATTCATGCAAGAGAATCTAAATCCTGTGGAGCTGATCAGAGAATGGATAAGGGACCCATACAAACAAAAGCATGAGGACAGGGGTATGTATTCATTAGCATCTATTGTTGGCCCTTTCTCTCATATTTCTTCTATGTTATGTCACCTCTATGGTTATGCAAATACAAAGAAATTCCCTAAATAATGGGTGCCATCAATAGAATCCACTACTAATGGATATATCATGGATTGGGCGACTATTTTGTTCAACAATTTGACCACTCAAATCCACAATTATAGACATAATCACAATGTTCTTGAGATAACAACCCCTCCTTTCTTTATGAGCACATATGTCATGGATGCAATTTGTTTTTCTTATATTTTTCCATCTCTAGGATGGAAATGGACAGATCAATTTCCTGGTCCTATATCAATTTATCTCGATATCCTTTGCGAAACCAAATACCATTCTCACTTCGATAAAATATGTCATGAGATCATGCTCCCTATCCACCAAGAGGTCTTTGGCAACAAAGTACCCATGCTCACTACGGAAGCCAATAGAGACTTAAAGCCATTAGGAAAGTGGTTTGGGGAAGATTCATTTACTTACATTCGAGTTTTTGATAGCCTTTCCCATCCTCATGTTTTGCCCCTTTTTGTCCCGAATAAACTATTGGCTAAGGAAATTACTTATGAAACAATTGGTAAGGGCTTGACTAAAGTGCTTAAAGATGCCAAGAAAACTACGTGGTTGTCTTTTCCTATCTCATGTGGTACCTATGCCTGAGAGAATTCCAAGCATTCCTTGCTTGAAATTGAACAATTAAAAGCCTTTAATTTTCAAACCATACCAAATAGGCCATATGACCCTGGTGTCATGAAAAGTGTTACAGCACAAGCTAATCTCAAACAATTTTCAAGCGAGCTAGACAAGTTTGATGATTTGTTTGAAATGGTTCTAGAGTATTTTTATGGTAGAAAAATTAGCAGCATATCATTTAAGTTCTGACAAATTGATAGATTAAATCAATATCATCACCGAAGAATATCCCATAAATTGCCAGAATTTCTTCCAAACAGTCTCGACAGAACTCAGAAGTTTCAGATACATCAGCATCCCCTTTGAAAGCTCCAATTATTGCCAAAGCCTCTGAAACAACTACTGTAGTTGTTGAGAAAATGAGAAAAATTAAAGAGGAGAACAAATTGGATGAAGTATGTGAGGAATTCAATCATGTTTTGACAACCAAAGAAACTTGAGTTATAGGTATATATGTCAATATACAAGTAGAATAGGTTACAATCAATAAAGAGACATAGCAGGTTCCATAAACTACATGGACAACCCTATTTACTATTGAGGCTTCCCAAGGGAATATTATTCCTAAGACTCCTAGAGTTTGAATTGTAAACGTTGGTTCGAAATGTCAATTACAAAAAACATGAATGCGATGAATCCAGAAGATATCACCACACAAAAAGAACATTGATGCTGAAATTGTTAATAAATCCACTATTGTCGATGATATGGAAATAATTCTTGCATTCCCCACTGCTAAGATAATCATAAAAATCCCTCTAGACGTATTTTACATTCCAAAACATAAATTAGTAATGAGCAGGTCAAGAAAGAAAATAAAGTTAGAACAATCGCAAGCGCTAGTTTCAAATGAAACTCCTTTTCAAGTTCTTTGGAAAGGAGCTCAAACAGCCACTGACGAGGAATTGAAAAGACTATCTTAGTTTGCAGGAGCTTACACTAGTGCTATCATTGATAAAGCAATGGAGATACAATTGTTGATAAAGTAAAAATATCAAAGGATTATACAATAAAAAAAAATTGCAGGTTGAAAAGAAAGCAATTGAGAAAAAATGGAAAACAAACCTTACCAAGTTACAAAAAAGTTTTAATAATTTAAAACTACAATTTGAATTTGAAATAAAGGACAAAGATGAAAAAATACTACAATTGCAACAAATGATAAACCAGTTGAGGGAAAATCCAGATATAAATGAAGTCCGCAAGGAGGCATCGGAACTGGATATACTCCTAACAAATTAACAAGCTATCTTTTGTCAGAAATTGGCTCTAATTCAAGACTTGTCAAAGACCAGCGGTTCTTTAGTAAACCAATTGTCCGATTTGAAGATGTTTTATGAAGAAATTGATAAGAAAATCTCTGAGTACATAGATTGGCAAGAGAGTGCTAAGGGAAGATCCACTGATATCCTTCGAATTGAAGAATTATAGAAGGATATCATTTTCGGTAATTGGGATATAAAAATGAAACAGGCAGAAATGGATATTATCAGATCCAAAAATCTTGCCTCAAATTTCATCGAATACATTACAGATACCTTGTTATAGGCCAATATAATACAGGAATGCCTGAAGGACACCTTGCCAGATGTCAAAAATTTAAAACAATCTTGGTAGGAAACATCTAAGAAGAAGGTTGAAGATATTTAGAGTTTATCACAAGAAAACCTTGAAAGTTATTGACATTTCCTAGTGAAACCACATAGTCAGTGGCTCGTGCTGAGGTATCTCTCGAATGCAGTAGTGCAACTTCTTCCAGCACTTAGTGATGCAGTGTTTACGGGGCAAATGCACATGCAACTAGTACATCCCCCCGAGTTGAAGCCTCCCACAGACATATATGGTCTCAGAGAGCAGATGAAGAATCAATCTGGAGCACAGTCATGAGTTCTTTTTACAACAAATCACTAATTTAGTTGCCATTTATCTTAGCTTAGTTTGTTGAATCTTTTCTGAATGCTTTTTTAAAGTTTACTATTTTTGTAATATTAATAGGTTATTTAAACCCCTTTCATGCATTTAGAAAGGGGTTAAAACTTTTGAGAAGACAAATTTGAACTTGCACTATTGTTTGATTCAAAGTTATCTAATTGAGAAGTTTAGCCTGAAAGCTATCTTTTCATAAGCAGAGTGCTAACCCATCAGGTACTATTATCTTTATGTTATCGCTATGTGTTTGAATTAGATAGTGAATCTCTTATATGTTATTTCATTATATAAATGCTTTGAAAACAGTTTGTCATTATCACTATTGATGTGCAAAATTGAATGATTTGTGATTATGTATGATATAACGAGATCTTTTATGTGATAGATTTTTAACCAACAAAATTAATTAACTAGTTAATTAATTTAGTTGATCATATATGCTTTCTTTTCATAAAATTATTGAATGCCTATATTATTATATAATTTGTCAAATCTTTCTTTGAGTCACATATAAAGGTTTTCTATCCCGGGAAATAGGTAGAATAAGTTTATTTGTTAGCTTTATCATTAGCTATAAAATCATTTCATTAGTTTCATTCTATTATTATCATAAATCTCTTTAAAATGGGAAATAGGTCCCTTTATACCCAGTCAAACCCATCAATTTCAATGGAAACAGAGTTGATTTAAGCTTCCGAGCGGGTGGTATTCCCTGATGTTGAGGCAATCAAGTTCCAGCCTTCAACAGTGCTGAGGAGTGTTAATGGCTTAAATTGTCCAGTTCCAAATTCAGTGAAGGTTGTGATCAACTCTGGGGAAGATCTTATGAAGGGTAGCACACCATCAGGGGTGGTGGATATATTTTTTCTAATAGTATGTGAGCTGGTCAATTGCAACAATTTTTCCCTCACGAGGGAACATCATTATCTTGAAGACAAAATATGCCACTATAGTCATTGCATACATGTAACTTTGGCCAAGAAAGATATTATAATCCAACTATGCATCCAATACTTCTATGTCAATGAGCACGGTTTTACCAGCGAGTTGCACTGACATGTCTTGGAATAGGCCTACAAATTCCGTAGGGCGCCCATCATATGATCTAAGAGTGATGTCAGAAGGTTTGAGTTCAAGCGATCCTAGTTTTTGCCAAACTATTTTGGACATAATACATGTAGATGCTACTTCATCAATTATGTAGTGGGGGATGTTGGTATTTTAGATTGTGACCTGAATTTGGAAGGCAACTATCAATGGAATATGTGGGGTAACATTATCCAAGTTGAAAGACATTAAATGAGAATCAGAAGGGTTAATTTAACCTAATGTTGAAAGTAAGAATTTATGTTGGGTTGGGCATGTTTTTAGGACTTCCAATGCCAACATAGTTGATGAAGATTGAGCTAAGTCATCAATTATGTTGTTCTGTGAGAAACCTTTGAGTTATGTCTCATTCATCGCAAATTCCCTTTCACTATTCTTTCGATGCATTCTATAGACTGTCAAGGGATTATGATAGGTGTTGTAGGTGTTGCAGTGGTAGAGGTGGATGGGTTATTTTTTGGAGGAGTTCCGTAATCATGGTTCTAGGTCTATAGGAGAACTTCTTAACCTTCCATGTAAATGTCGCGACTTGAGGTGTTCTTAGAAATTCCTCCTGGAGGATTCTGATACTATTGTTGAGAGGGTTCATACTAAATATTTACCACACCTTGATGGGGGAATGATTCTGTATTACTATAGGTTGTTGGTTCCCTCCTCCCTGCACCCTAGTATCTTTCATCCTTTTAAATTCCTGGAGTTGAAGGAAGTGATGAGTGTAATGACCGTATTCCTCAAAGATGGCCAAGCATGATTATTTCATAGAATGGGGTTCTTATTTTACCTCTGTGGGTTATTATTGATATGTCCCTGGTTTGGATCCTCATTTGGGTTGCCCCTAATTAGTTCCCACAGAGGTTCTTGTTGATTGTTTCCCACTTGGCTAGGCTTCCCTTTTGTCTTTTTATTTACTTTTTCTTAGCAGCGTTAGGTTGGTTAGTTGTGTTTAGTTGTTCATATGATTGATTCTATTGAGGGAGACAACGTTGCACTAAATTAACCCATGTATTAGCCTGTGTTTGTGGGTTATTCTATTGTGCTGCTGGGAAAGGGAAATACAGGTTCCCTTGTCCTTGATTGGAATATGTGTTACGGGAAGAGGAAATTTCTTCCACATTCCTAGGGGTACTAATTTTCATATGTGGGAGGATATGGGAAACCTTGCATAGGAGGGTATTGTCCACCCAGCGTGGGATGGTATTGGTTGACCTATATAGCAGGATTCTGCATAGGTGTAGGTTTACAGGGGTAATAAATTGTGTTTTGTGGTGATGGTGTTGCAAGTGTGGCACTAATGGTTGGCCACAATATGTATTTCCTGGGTACTGGAAGGTGTTTAAAGGTTGATTTTGGGGTATGGACCCAATCAATCTATCAGTAGCGATAGTCCTAAAGGATTCTCAACTCAAATTATCAACCCGAGGTTCATACAAACCTATGGGTGACAATGTTATATGCACAATATTTTAGGTTCTACTCATCTCACCCTCAGTCATGAAATAATACCAACGTATTCAGAGACCACTCCTACAACTAACTACAGTGAAAACTTCCTATAAAGGAATAATTGAACCTGATCCTAGCTACAAAAGTGAAAATGCCATTCATTCAAATGTAAATAATTATTGACATTGCATGAAAGAAAAGGGGCTAACCTACTTGGAGAGGTAAATAATGCAACTCTACTTTTCACATTTAATCGCATCAATAATGTATTTGTATGCATCATTTTTCTACTTCACATTTTCTTTAAAATAAGGAATCTAATTTTTAACATGCTTATGAATAAAGATACCAATTCTAACTTTGTTTTGCTATATGATAGTTGTAGTGAGGAAAGTAGGAGGTTGGAATGGTATTAGAGTCTTCCTTAGTCATCAAATCACAAGTTGGGGGCCATTATTCATCTTAACTAGGCTAGGATCAAATTGGGAAGCAAATATAGTTGAAAATAACACTACTACATGAGGTGCTACAGGAGGGCCTGTATTGCTACAAGAGGCCCCATTTTGCTTCAGAAGGGGGTCCAAGAGCGTTTAAAGGATGGAAATGGTGTCTTAGAAATGGAGGAATGTAGATGGTGATTAATAAATTTTGTGGGAGCCCCTTGGCCAAGCCTAGCACCCCTAGGAAGTCTATCTTGCACCAAAGTTGATGCCCATGGTGTCTCTTATTTGCCTTTATAGAGTTATTTTAGAGACAGAGGTTGGGAGCAACATGAGGTGACTAGGAGGAGGATGGAGAAGTCCAGGTGAATGTAGGAATGTATGCCCACTTCTGTAGATTTTCACAATCCTTGCAGCTAGCCAAATACATGCATCAAGTGACCAATAACATAGTGAAATAAATTAACATGGAAAATATGAGTTGAATTTGATTAAAATATATTCCATCCCACAACACCACTCTTTTCACTAAATAAATGACATTAAATCCTAAGTTTCAAATAATAAGCATGTAAAAGGATCACAACTAACATCCATCCATTTCTAGGAAATCATAAACAAATATTTTTGGATTGTGATTATCAACCCTTCCAATCACTCTTCCCACAAGAGAGGTGATAGGCAAGCCTGCAATCATAATTTTTATGCTATAACATCTACTAAAACAAGAGAAAGACTACAATTGTTTGCAACAAGAACAAGAAGGAAAAAAAAAAGGGCTAAAGGCTATGGGTTGGGCCAAAACCCAAGGGTTTCAACACTCCAAAACTAACTCAGATGCAGATCAATGGTAAGCTTCTCATTGACATAAAATAATGGACTCATACATGATATGAAAGTTAAGAATAACAATGTCAAACACTAGGATCAATAGATACACTTAGTTGCAACAAAAAATCGAATCCTAATGAGCCTTTAAGTTGGTTTATTTATACAAAAAGGTAGATGATGGCAGCGACCTTGAAAAGAGGAGTGATTCCCTCCAAGATCTCGAGAATTGTGGATTTGGTCCTCCTTGGTCTTTACATGTACATGGATTCCCTCGGTGGTTAGTGAATTCAAACCATGAGTGAGGATTCTATGATACCAATCAGAGTTAGAGAGTTAACGAGGTGTACAAGGCCCCTGTATTCTCTCTTGGTTGTCTCCATGAAGCCATTGCATAGTAAATGCCCAAAAAATGCTTCTTTTTCCTTAAAATCAATCACAGTAGGCCACACAATATGACAAACACATTTTAATATTCTTACTAAGCATATTTTGGCTAAAAATGCTAATTAGTGTGATAAAATGATAGTTTTAGGGCTAGAGGATAGCATAATGAACTTCAAAATATACAACTTGGGTGGGCTTAATGGTTAAGAGCATTTTTTTTCTCCTAAGAGGTCACATGTTTAAAACCACAGGGGGGTAGAGTATGTATGCCTTCATAGACTTAGCAATCAAATCACTGCGTGGAGGTACGTCCCTTGTCCCACAAACAAGGGGGTCTCATACACCAATTTGTTGTCTAACTTGGTCGTGTCCTTAAAATTGGATAACAATATAATAAAAATAATTGGATAATAATAATAATAATTAATGGGACCCATCATCACCCCCCTGTTGAAGGTTTTTCTCATCCTATAAGAAACTTAGTCGTCCATACGAAGCTCATTCATGGCCCTGGTGGCCTCTTTGACATCCCAAGGCACCTCGAATGGTGTGCATTCCTGTGGATAAAACCCTGCATTTGCCTCTATCTCTATCCATAATTTTTGTTCCTCTAACTGGTTTCTTCCTTCTTGTAAGCCCAATAGTAAGGGAGTATTTAGTTTGAGTCCTATCCATTTGTTTTTTAGCCTTTGCATGATCCTTTTTTACAAAAATGTTATTTCCAAGGCATTCCTTAGTATTTCTAGAGACTGATACTATCTGATTTGTAAACTGTGAGGTAAGGCCTACCGCCTTCTTTGAAAAGATTTTATACTCTCTATTCCCAACATCCTAAAAGTGTCCTCAAAATTTAGAATGGATTTATCTTGGGTTTCTATGTACCGAGGTGTTATATCAGAATCAAAGGAGATGAGATTGTGGTTGCTTATGATAGTTCTGGGGCTTACTAATTCTACTTTGATGTATAATGGCTCTTTTTCTTCCTTTTCCATCACCTTCTTTACCTCTTGATCTCTTGTATCCTCATGTGTCAACCAAGATGCTAATGCCATGAATTTATTGTCCCCCAATCTTGAATTGGGGTCCTATACATTCAGATCTACTAGGATCATATTGTGCATATAAAACTCAACTAGTTTTTCCCTATCCTCTATACTTACCTTTTTACAAAAATCAATAAATTTCCTGTAGTCTTGGAAAGGTAGAGACCCATATTGTTCTAGTGTCTTTACCTGGAATTGCAACCACTGCTCCTTAAGTAAAATATCATAGGATTTGGATGGATTCTTGCATTGTATAACTTCCATAAATAGGCTTTCAATAGTAGCAAGTTGTGTTTCCTTTTCTTGCAGATGTTCTTTTAGCCTAGTGTTCTCTTCCTATAGTTTCTCCCTCATGGTTGACTCCCTTAGTTTTAGGCCAGTTAATTCCTTACCATTTCATTGATCTTTTCTTCCATGAGGCCCACACATTATACATTTTTGGACTTGGAAATTTGTATCCATCTATGTGTACTTCCTCTTTCCTTTTCTAACTCAAAGAAGAGTGGGATGGAAAAATTGTCAGATATAACCCTATCTCCTTCAAGAAATTTGTAGTAGGACTCTAGATTGGGTTATAGATTAGGCTCCTATATCTCTTGGATACCTTTTTAATCCTTTCTTGAGGTGGATGCTCTTTCTTGTAGCATCTCCTTATCGTCCTGTAGCTGCTCTATTTCCTTCTGTAGCTCTTCTTTTTCTCGTTGTCCAATGGTAGTTTGTGTTTTGAGTCTCTTAAAGGTGTCTTCCTTAGTGGTGGGCCTTCCCATAGGCATCATAAGTTTCTTTGTTTTGGCCTTAAGAGAGGTGACCTCCTCAATTTTTCTCTCACTGGGTCCCACTTATTCCTCTTTGCTTGGTGACTCATCAATAATGATAGGGATTTTCGAAGGAGGCTATGGTTTCCTTTATCTTACCTTAGTTCTCTTCCTTGTTTTGAATTATATGGGACCTTGCCTTGAATGCCCCCTTTTGGGCTTAACAGGTGTGCTCAATGTGACAAATTTGGCAACCACTTCTTGCTCTATGTTCCCTAGATAGAAACATGGTTTTTTCCCTTGTTTTCCTATCTCTTGGGGCTTAGGGGTGTCTTCAGGGTTCTCTTTTTACTCTACCTGCTTCTCTCCTTCTTCTCCCTCTATTTTTTCTACCTCTTATTTATCTGTTTCTACTGCCTCTTCTTCCTCTTCTTTTTCTCCCCTACCCTCAATGATAGAGGCTCATGTTTCTCCATGTGTGATGGCTTCAGTTTCAATGAAATTTTTTGTGTCCACGTATAAAAAATCATTCCATAGAATAAGGTTTTTAAGTGAATTAAATAATCCATCACAATTAACTTATTGAGGCCATGGTGGGAAAAGTGTTGAAGCTTCCCTTCCCTAAACTTTTGTCTCATTTCAATGATAGATTATAGGAGGAAATTGGGAACACTTAGTCTCTTTCGAATTGGTAAATATACTTTGAATCTTAGCTCATGGAGTAGCAAAAAATGATAGGCATATACAACGCTCAACCTACCCTCACAGGATATGTATTTGAGAATGTGATAGGCCAATTCATCCCAGGGGTAAGGTAGGATTTCTCTTCTTACTCCATTCTTATCTTCTATACGCTTCTCTTTCTGAATGAAAAAGTTCTTCCTAACTGTAACACCTATTTATTTCTCATCCTTGCTCCATTGAGCTCCTAAAGATAAGGTAGTCACTCTGCTTATGGTTTTAGGACTTAAAGAGATGTTCAGTCCTCTAACAACAATAGTGGCACTATCTTCTCTTTAAGAATGTAGTGCCATGTAAAATTCTTGAGTTATGTCATCATCATACCCTTTGAACTATTCAAAGAAGCCCATCCGTTGATGCCTTAGAAAAATGTCTACTACAGGAGGATGTTGGTGAATTCTCTTTATGTATGTGGGCTCTCTTCTATTGATTCCTCCCTCCGTTTCTTCTGTTGCTCCTTCTCGGGGTCACTTAGGTGTAAATTTCAATGCTTCTTAAGGATTATTTTGGTTATAGAAACAATACCACAACTTCATTTTTATCTGAGAGGGAGGATGATACTAAGATTTATACCAAAACAAATTCTCTTTTTTATCTTTCCTTTACACACATCAATTTCCAAAGGGAACTACTGCTCAATTGTATATTACAGGGTATTAATCTTCAAGCATAATTCCTCATGAAAATCTATGGAAATTAAAAATGAATCCTTTTCAAAATAGATTTGTCATAAGCATGAGGGTTTGAGGAAAAGCTTGGGTCACCTTGGATCCCTTTTTCCCCTTCAATTCTCTCCTTTAGATTCTTTTCGTACCTCTTGTAGCAGTTCAGGTTCTCTTGTAGCTCCTCTTATAGCTTCTCCTCGGTCTTGCAGCTATAGTTCAAAGCAGCTCGGTGGAACCCAATGTATTCTGATAGCACTAGATCATCCTCTGTAACTGTTTTTTCTTGGGAATGAGTGACAATGCAATTGTATTTGAGCCTTGTACTTAATATTCCATTCTTTTGGTAAAGGCTCGAAGCACTTTGGTGACATGGCTCTTACTCGAACTTCCCTTTTTTAACCATTGTCCCCTCTCCTTGTAATCATCACCCTACTCCTCATGATCATCACCTCACTCCTCATAATCACCACCTCACTTGAGTTTAATTTTCCACATTGCATATGTGACTCAATGAACTTTAGTTTACTTGTCGAGGGTGGTCAAGTTTACTGGCCACCTCCAACCCATAAAAATTCCTTTCTTGACCATTAACACATTTTAGCATTATATGCATAGGGAAGAGGTGAGAGTTATCATAATTGAGACTAATTGTGGGATCGAATTGTTGGAAATTCCTGCATGCTGGAGCTGGACCTCATAACATAGTTATCTTGAGGGTGTTGAATTTATTTGCTTGTTTCTACACAAATCTTCATAACTTGATGATCCTTTTTTTTTCTATGCTGGTTGCTTCTGAGTGTCCAGGCTAGTACTGGTGGAGTGGATGGACTGCTTCTTATGGATGGTGTGCCTCTTCTCCAGTTTAGAAATGGCTTCATGATGCTGAAGGTGGCTAGACTTTCTGCTATGTGGGTGAAAATAGAATTGATGATGAGTTATGCTGTGACTGTATAGGCTACTACAGGAGGGGTTTCTTCCCTGTAGTAGTCCCTTAACTCCATTTTTTGAGACCTCATATTGTATGCCAGATTGAGGGAAATTCATGAGAGGTATGAGCAAAATATTAGGGTCATGAGGAAGTGGTGTAGGTCATGGAAGAACCAAAATCAAAGTTTTTTGTGTTTTTTATATGCATGACATAGTGGAAATTGAAGCTAACTTTCTTCTAGATGGAGTGGATGGGTGATGAAATTAATATTGTTGGACCTCTCCAAAAATTACCTAAGGAAGACATGACCTTTTGGGCCCTTTCCCAAATTAGATCTTCCTCCTGAAGCATTTCAGCCTACTCCTGTAGCATTTTAGGCTCCTCTTGTAGCATTTTAGGTAACTCTTGTAGCATTTCAGATAGTTTCTATAATATTACAGTTAGGAGGAAAATTTTGAATCTGTTGCTAGATGGATGATGGAGAGAGGTGGGGATGTGAGTGGAGAGTGTGAAAATGCAATGGGTGGCTGAAAAAATGGACGAATAAACTTGTAGAATCTGTCTTGTAGCAATGGTTTCATTGATTTCCTAGAGTCCTGCAAAAGAGATGTTAGAAAAAGTAGTGTAAGAACTCGTTTTTTTTTTCTTTTTCCTTTTTCTCTTTTTTTTGAGACATGCATGTTGCCTCTATAGAGGTTTTCAACCTGCATGCCTCCCTAGGTGCCTCAAAGGAGGTTTTCACCTGGGGATCTTTTCAACTTTTTTCTTTTTTTTTTCTATTTTATTTTTTTTGCTCCTGGGCTGCCTCAGAGAGGTCTTAAATCTTGAAGTTGGCCTCAGATGCCTCATGGAAGTTTTCATCTAGGCCCTCTTATTATTTTTCTTTTCTTTTTTTTAAAGAAATTTTGTGGAATGAGGGTTGTGAGCCTACCAATTGTTAGGGTCTTATGATTTTTGATGTCAAATGTATTTTCCTTATTCATTCATTTTCAGTTTTTGAATAAGTTGAGCCTATGACCCTTGCTATTATCATAGTCTCCAAATTCACTTTCGACATTGTCGAGTTTCTGTCATAAAGGTTCACCAAAAGCATGGAGTGTCAAGTTAATGGTATTCATGGTAGTTGCGCAACTGCTGTGCAGGTGGGCATCAACCATTTAGGAGGCTTGAAAGAGTTGGAGATCCTACTTAAAGAGTTATACACCATCACACATACATATAAATCCTACCCATTTGATCCATTCTTCCATAAGAGGTGTGCAACCATACATAGAATGAAGTGCTATGCAGATTGTTCGTTGCACAATGCTGCACAAAATACCATGTTTTAGTCATCGGTTTGAAACGATGCTTTGGACCACATGGAGACAAATTTAAAAACCTAAAAGGATTTTCTCTCAATAACATACCAAATACCAGTAACGTCTTCCACTTTCTGTACAGGTGTCACAGATGGAGATTTTCGAATGAATCTTTAAGGCCTATTTTTTGGACTGTGTATTTTCCTCTTTTAGCTATGATTTTGTAGAACCATTTTTGAGGATATGGGGAAAGAATTTTAAGAAATAGAGAGAGTTTTTCTTCAAAATAATATCATATACAAAAACCTATATCATATTTGACACAAGGTAACTTTTTGGAGGTACATGTGTCACTTGGTGGCCCATTTTTGCAGTTTTTATTGACAGAATGATGAAATTTTTGGATTTCAGTTTGAAAATGTGGACATGTATAGCTATCCAGAATGATGTTGGTGATATGGATAGAAAGGAAGGATAAGGATCAGAGAAGGAGATAGAATAAAGCTAATTTTATCAAAAAATATGTTTCAGTTTTATTTTTGGCTTTATCTTAGTTTTTTGCTTTCAAATATTGATGTTTCTAAATTGAAGATGATTTGATCCTCTCAAGTGGATGAAAGATAAATTGTATCTTATTTTGATTGTTCAATATGCCTAATGTATTTAAATTGAAAAAAATAAGAGAAAAGGGTTGGGTTGAGAGTGTTAGAGGTTAGACTACTTTTATGTAAGTTTTGTATCTTTGTTGAATGAATTGAAGAAGGAAGGTGCATATTTATATAGTGATACATGTGTCTGACTTATTGGTATCTTGTTCCTCTTGTTACTTGATATGTATTATTTTTATATATTCTTATAGTTCTTAATTTCATACAATAATTTTCTTCATGTTCATGTTTGAAAGATTTCTCAGAATTCAATAATTTGCTTTGACAATTTTCAACTAATCATTATATGTGCGTTGTTTTCTTCCATGGAAAGTTAAATACATCCTTGTATGGATGATTAGGCTGTAATTTTTCCCTTTCCTCCCATTCATACTATTACTACAACGAAATTAATTTTTCACCCGTAGGTCTGCCTATGTTTCTATTGTGTGAATTACACCATATCTCTGGTTCATTTGAACCTATAACAATGTTATGATCTAAGTAGTCCTACCCTCTATACCCACCTTAAACAAATCAAAATCAAAACATCCTCTATTCATCATAATCAATGTAAAATCCATATCCTATTAGTCTTTTATTGATATTTGATCCAGTGAAAGATCTCTCTCAAAGGTTAGGGGGACTGGACCTTAATATACAAGTGGTTTATGGTCACCTTTGGGATTTCTCTCATCAGTCTGGAGAAATTTATGAAGTACTAACACCAATCACATTCAATTCTTTGCTAACTAAACTGACAAACTCTTCCTTGGACAAAGGTCTTTTATACAACTTCAACCTATATCCATCTACAAGTAATGGAATATCTTCCTCATCATTCGTTCTAATATGGACCAATCCATTCTCATGGAATTTATCTACTAGATATGGACCCAACCATCTTGTCACTCATTTCCCCTTGAAATCCTTAAATCTAGAATCATACAACAAGGACCAATATCCTTCTTGAAAATTCTTCTCCCTAATGTGTTTGGCATGCCAAATCTTTGTCCGCAGCTGGATTACCTCAGTGTGTAGGAGGGCTTGCAGCCTGATCTCATTTAAGCCATTAAGTTGGAGCAGCATCTCCTATTGTGTTGTGGTGAAGTCTAGTTCCAACTGAGATACCATCCTAAAGGCATTGTATTCAATCTCAATAGAAATTAGAGCCTTCTTCCCATAAACTAGCTCATATGGAGTGAATCTAGTGGTGGTTTTCCAAGTGGTGTTCTAAGCCCAAGTGTCTTCTACCAATTTATCTGCCCAATATTTTCTACTGCTTCTAATAAACTTGGTTAGAATGTTCTCCAATGCTCTATTTGTGACCTCTACCTGGCCATTTTCTTGAGGGTGATTGGAAGTGGATGTCTTGTGCTTGATGTGTTGCTGCTTCATGAGATATTCAATAAGATTTGATGTAAATTGTGCTCCTTAATCAATAACTAACTCTCTCAGATTAACAAAATTGTAGAATATATTATGCCTTAAAAACTCAGCTACCTTATTCTTAGTTGTTGGTTTAATTACCTTTTTTCATCCCATTTTTCAGTTAATCAATGCACACAATGATATATTTATTTTGTCTCGCTGGGGGATCAATAGGTCCAATGAAATCCATGCCCCACTTATCAAATGGCTCTATGGTCACTTGAGGTTGTAACGACATTTCCTCCTTGGGTGTGGGCTTACCCATCCTTTGGCACTGATCACACCTGGTGGTGTACCTCCTTGCATCTTGATGTAAAGTGGGCCAATAGTAACCAACTTGTAAGACTTTGAAGGTTTTCCTCTTAGAAACAAAGTGAACCAAAAAGGTCCATCATGGCATTGTGAGAGGATTTCAAAGACCTTCTCTTCCCTCACACGTCTCCTCAGGATTTGATTTGGTCCCAATCTGAAAAGATTTCCCCCAATCCAAGTGAAAGGGGAAGTTTTCCTGACAATCATGCTTTTCTCCTTGGATGATTAATTAGGAGGGAACCTTCCAATAATTAAGTAGTTGGATATGTCAGAAAACCAAGGAGAAAGCACCGAGATGGAAAAGAGATGTTCATCTGGAATTTGATCATCTCCCATCTCCTCATTATCTGCAAGCAAGCTTAGTCTTGACAGGAAAGTTGAAACCACATTTTCTTTCCCTAGTTTTTTAATGGTAGCTCTATAATAATAAAAACCATATAATTATCATAGCATTAAAATAAGGCTTATTCATTAAATACTTAATGGTTGCATGATCAGTGTGAACAAAAGTTTGATAACCAGTGAGATAGTGCCTAAACTTATTTAAAGAATGTACCACAACCAAGAGTTCCTTTTCAAAAACTGTATAATTCAACTCAGCTTTATAAAGGTTCGTACTAACGAAACATAAGGAAATTTGTCTTCCACTTGTCCTAAGCTCTCCCCTACAACTTTATGTGATGCATATATGTGTATATTGAAAGGTAATTCCTAGTTGGGACCCCTAAGGATAGGTGCATTGATCAAATTCTCTTTCAACACTTCAATGGCCTCTTGAGAGTTTCTTGTCCAACAAAAGTCTGATCTTTGGCCAATAATCCAAACAAAGGTGAAGCCATCTTACTAAAGTTTGTAATGAACCTTCTATAATACCTAGCTAATCCCAAGAAGCTCCTAACATCTCTTTATTTTTCAGGGATGGGGACCCTTTTAATGGTGGAAATTTTGTTTGGCTCAACCTGTATCCCCTCCTTGGATATAGAATAGCCAAGGACAATCCCTGCATTCATGAAAAAATAAAATATCTCAAGACTTAATCACAAATTAATTTCAATGAATTTTTGTAAGACTTTGCACATATTAGACAAAGCTTCCTGGAAGTCACATCCATAAGGAGTGAAGTCATCCATGTATATCTCAACAATGTCATGAAAAATTTCAACAAATATATTTAAAACTACCCTCTAGGAAGTAGCAGGGGCATTTCACAGACCAAACGGAAGGACACTATAGGAAAAGGTATCCAAAGGACATATGGATGTGGTCTTATCTTGGTCCTTAGAGCTAATCTATATTTGGTTGTATAGACTAAATCCATCTAGGAAAGAGAATAATTTATTCCCTATAAGGCCATCTAGGACTTTGTCAATGAAGGGAAAAGGAAAATGGTCCTTCTTTGTAGCATTGTTAAGTTCTCTATAGTCAACATAGATCCTCCACTTCCCATTATTCTTTGGGACTAAAACGAGAGGGGACACACACTCACTATTTGAAATGGGGTATATGAACCCTGCATCCAATAGTTTTTATAACTCTTCTTTCACTATGTCCCTAAGAGCTAGGTTAATACTTCTTTGGGATTGTCGAACATGTTTCCATCCTTATTTAATTTAAATATTATGAGTACAGACTGAGGTATGCACACCTTTCATCTCCTTATAATCCCAAGAAAAAGCGTCTAGGTGTTGCCTCAGTACATTGCACAATTGTTCTTCATGTTTGGATGAGAGAGGGGTTGATATTTCAAGTTCTGGAGGGGCCAAAATCGACAATATTGGCATGTTCTGGGATAAAATCAACAGAGCAAAAGTTAGTCCAAGGACTACTCTCAGATTCTTCCATCAGTTCATTAACAGTTGTGGCAATGAGAGGTCGATTTTGTAAGATATGGTCAATAATGTCATCTTCATCAAGTTCCCCCCGTCCTATAATAGTATCTAGAGTGAAAACTGGGTAGAGAGATGTTTGATAAAATTCTTCCTCTTCCTCAACCTTTAACCATAAGGATAAGTCATGTTCACTAGAAGGTTAAGTAGGAGGATACACCACAAGTTGTTTCGATAAATTCCCATTCTTAATAGTCATGTTCCCAACCTTGCAACTAATGTAGGCATCAATAGTGGCCAACCAAGGTCTTCATAATGAGAGTATATACATTAAGCTTTGTTTTTGGGCTGGAGGACTAGGAAATTAGTGGGGTACTCTGTTAAGTCAATCGAGACCATCACATGCTCAATAACTCCCTTAAAGCTACTATGGATCTATCTACAAGTTTTAAAATTGTGGTCGTCTTCCTTAAATCCCATTATAGGTTGATATTTAGCATGGTTTCCCTATTTTTTACATTGATTGCAACCCCAAGATCAATCAAGGTATTAAGGAACACAATGCCATAGATGTGCACACCCACTACTGGACTACCAAGGTCCAAGTACTGCGGGGAAATTAATCCTCCCAACATCAGATCAGATAGTTTCCCAACAAAATTGATTGTGGAAGTATCTCTTCTCCTCCCAGGCCTTTTGAAAAAATCCTCCTTGATAATCTTGTTGTAAATGGGAACATCTTGGATGACATGGAGGAGGGGTATCTTGTCACACAAATTCTTCAATTCTCCTAGAATTTCAACCTCTTCAAGGGTGTGTTGTTTAGGGTAGACCAACCTTTCAGGATAAGGAGGTGCATTGAATTGAGGGGAACTCTCTTCCTTCTCTTCTTAAAGCTCTTTAGGTGGGGAAGATAGGTAATTATCTAAGATCACTCTCCTAGACCAAAGGTTGATCTCTTGTGTTTCCACAACATAACAAGGATAGGATGTTCCCCACTATAGACCTATTGTGCCTGCTTATTATTCAGGTTCAGATTTGGTTGAGCGGGAATTTGAGGTTGTTTAGGTTGAGTATGTTGAGGGAGATATGGTTGTGATTGAGGTGGAGGTAGTAAATCACGAGGTTAGGGTGTTTTAGGCCTCCACCCTTGTGAGGGGTTTCCCCATTGGGAAGATTGAGGTGGATATGGATCGAAAGGAGGGTGAGTAGTCTGGGGAGCATATTGAGGAGCATGTTAGAATCCATCTTGCATGTTTGTTGTCAGCCCGCTGCAATCAATTCGCACCACTTGAGTTCAAGTCTTCAGCAGGACAGCTCCTCTATTCCATATTCAATCAAAGGGAATCGAATAATATTGGATGAGACACATTTTATCAAGGAAGCTTTAGCTATTGTATTGGAGATCCATGAGTTTTTATTGTCCATTCCATGCCTTTTTGCAGAACCTAGATTCAAATTGTTTGGCAAAACAACTGCCATTGCTGCTAAGTCAGGACTTCTCTTGAAATGGATGCTTCCCCAACTGTTTGCATTTGCAGTAAATGTATTTGTTCAGAAGTTTTTACACGCACAGAGTTTAGTCTTACCAATAGTTTGGATATCGGGAGGAGTATTAATCTTGCACCTTATATTCTGTTGGATAACTGCCTTCAAACTAAAACTAGGCCTCATTGGTATTGTCATGACACAATGTATCGTGCTGGTTTATGACCATCCTTGAGTTTCTTTACATAATGCATTCTGCTTCATGCAAAGCTTCATGGACGGGCTTCAAATTAATTGCATTCCATCAACTTCCATCATTCTTAAGACTATCTATATTTTTAGCCATAATGGTATTCCTGCAGATATGGTACTATCAGATCCTCGTTTTTCTTGTTGGGACATTGAATGATCCAGCAGTTGATATAGATGCACTTTCCATAAGGTAGTTAATCGTGATGCTCCACGACATTGGTTATCAAAGCATTAGTATGATACTTCTGGAGATGATGATACCACTTGGCTTCAACGCAGCCATAAGATGTTCCCTCCTGTTCATAATATTCTCTTTGCAGTGTAAGGGTCTCCAATGAACTTGGTGTTGGGAATGCTGAGACTGCATGCTTTTCAGTTTTTGTTTCAGTCACGACATCTTCAGTCATCAGCATATTCTTTGCAATAGTTTTTCTTCTTTGCAAAAATGTCTTGGGTTATCTCTTCACAAGTAGCTCGACTGTCACAGAAAGAGTCTCAGAGTTGGTTCCATCTATCCTTCTTAATGGAATACAGGCAGTGCTTTCAGGTGTGCGCTACGCATTGGAGGTGTGCGCTACGCACCGGGCAGTGCGCTACGCATTGGGTTAGCGCGGCCAGTGTAAAAATACATAGGCGCTACGCACCGGGCAGTGCGCTACGCATTGGGTTAGCACGGCCAGTGTAAAAATACACAGGCACTACGCATCAGGCTGTGCGCTACACACTGGGATAGTGTGCTACGCACTCAGTCCAGCAAAAATTTTGTTTATATTTATGCGCCTAGATCGTGTCTAATCGCCTCCAAGTCTGCAATGTTCCACAACCACACATTGCATTTGAGGCTCGGCTAGTAACAGGAAAGAGTTATGACTTTGGACCAATGACATGTCCTGAATAACATGTTGCACCTTCAACAATTTCTGATGTAACAGGAGGCTGAATTGAAATATCCACAAAGAATTTGAAGGTTGCAGTTATTTCCACTGTCAAAAACAGAGGAGGAATTGCGGCCAATAGATCGTTTTGTGGTTGAGGAATATTTGCTTGATGTGCTGCTATACATGAATGGCTGCCGGAAGGAATGTCCTGTATACATGGTTGGCTTACCATTCTTATTTCGGCCCTTCCTGGAGCTTTCCCTGCAGTAGTGGCTGGAGCTGTGCGTACACTTTTTGATAGAGTTGGTGAATTAGATATGGAGTGCCGGACTCGCTTTGTCCATTGGTTTGCACATCACTTATCAAATTTCCAGTTTATTTGGCCTTGGAAAGAATGGGCGCATGTTTTGGATCTTCCAAAATGGTCATCACAGCGTGTCTTTGCACAGGAAGTTGCTTTATGAGGGAACAAATTATGCTAATAATATTAGTTCAGCCAGTGCCAAATCCAGGTCACTCAGTCTGAAAATCATTGTTAGCAGTATCTTGCAAAGTATGGGTTCGGCAAACAATATAATGGCTGTAGGCTTTCTAGTTGTGGCAAATATATTGGAGAGAATAGAAGAGGACCGCACCAATAGGATGGAGTGCCTAAGCCTTCTGAGAGAAATGACCAAATTAGCCAACGACATTTCTTTTGCTCCCATTAGACTAATCGAAATGTTCAATTCTGGAGGAACTCGTTGCATTGAGCGAAGTTGTTGGCACCCAGAGTAGAGGTCTTGCTCCAGATTTGATTTCTTCTTTGTCTTTGTCTAAATATGTGCCAGAAAGTCCAAGTTCAAAGCAACTCTGAGAAGTGTGTCATCTGTCATCTGGAATATGAAGGAGGGGACATAATACAGACCCTTCCATGCAAGCATCAATACCATTCAGATTGCATCAAAATTTGGCTTCAAATAAATAAGATATGCCCAGTTTGTAGTGTGGAGGTCTCAAATAGAACAAATCATTGACATGGATAGCTACATAGTTAATCTAGTACTTTCAGGATATAAGCTTGGCTATATTTGTGGAGTAACTTGTAATTTTATTGGTAAAAGCGTACATTTTTATTAGGATATTAGGACAGGCTCTTCTGCATTGATTATCAATTATATGTTCATGTAATTCAGAGAGTGAATGGCGGTTTGAAACAACGTTTCATAACGTTCCACCTCAGAAATGTTATCGCTAATGGTGTTGCACATGTCAAGATGGTAATCAAACAGTGGTGACACAAGTAAATGTCTTCAAATGAGAACACGTGTTGAGCTTGGTAAATTGCAGCTGGGATTGTTCAGGTGAAATCTTTAAAGGGCCAGTTCTATTAAAAATTATTGTTATTCAAACAGAAAGCAAAGGTGAAAGGTCAAAGTCCAATAGCCAAACTTAAAACAAAGATATTTACAACAGACGAATAGGATTCGATTCCTATTTAGGACTCCAGTTAATGATTCAACGGGATCTGCGCTCCAGTTTGTTGGCCATCAGAGGATTTTAATGGGAACGATCTTCTGTTTTAGAATAAAGAAATGACTCCATCTATATTTTTGTAATTTCAGGTGAAACAGCGCCCTTGTTTTGGGTCGATCTGTTTTCTCCTAGAATAGTTTTTTTTTTTTAATGTATTGAAAATCACTTGTAAAAGTAAGGGAAGGATTTTTTATTTTTTTTATTTTTTTTTATTTTATTTTTTTTTTTATTTTTTTTTTCTGAGAGGTGCATGGAGGAAAACAGAGCATTTCATTATACAGTTGAATGATAGAGATTAATTAAATGGCTCAGCTCTGATCTGTAAGATCCTTGTGGTGTGAAAGTTTAGCAAGTGTATCTTTCTTTCTGTTTCAATGTCTTTTGTAATGTTTCATAGTCCATTCATAATCGTTTCTAAATGAATACTTTTAAGTGAGAAAGGCAGAATTCAATTTATTTGCTCTGTCTTGAGGAAGTGTTCATATTTAATGTTTTCTTCTGTTTGATAAGGATCCATCACACATGCCCTTATCGACTTCTCAGCAGTCTTGCCATTCCGTTTAATCTCAATTTTATTATTAAACTTCACTCCTACCTCGCCTTATGGATTAAGCTGTGCCTTTGATTAAACCTCTGCTCTTGCTGTCTTTGCGCAGCCCAGAAAACCCAATCATTCATTAAAACCCCTTTTCATATCTCTTTACTAGCCTAAGATCAGCATTCACTATAGGTCATCTCAGCCCCTTTGAAGAATTTTTGCTGAGATAGACCCGGAGAGAGTCGTCTCATGTCCTCGTAGGGCTAGCTACGAGGATGAGCATGGTTTGATGTAGCCTTGATTCTTACCTTATTTCAGCCTGAGGCAGATTCGAGCGCTAACATAGTGGCGACCATACTGGGGAAGATGGTTTGTTGTTGATGTGACATTCGACTTGTAGATTGTCTTGTCCCAGTATATGAAATAAAATTGCAGATCTGATGCTGATGGTGGACAACAGTCAGACACTTATGAAGGCTGAGAGATTCACCGAGCGACTCCAACTCGATCCAGACATTCCAGTGCTCGCTGATCCATTTATGCAATGGTGGGGTATGTGGCAAACCCTGCACTGTGTGAAGTTGTAAAAGATGTTAGAAATTGGTTAGCGGATTTTGAAATTAATGAAGATTTTTTCAGTGCCTTGCTTCAATGTTTGAAATCTCCGACGTTTCCTCTTGAAGCTAAAACTAGTGTTTGTGAATTAGTTGTTGAAAGAGTTGAGAAGGAGATTCAGTGTTTAGATGAGCAGATCCATTCATATGATTTCCAAGACCCTAAAAAGTTCTTGGAAATCCTTCCTCCTTCGAAACAAGAAATAATAGAATTGCCTACAGATGTTTGCATTGACAGGGTGCACCTGGAGGTATGTATTGCGGAGTTGGGGAAGCCAACAGAGTCTGGCTTTCGTGATCCAATGGCAACATACATGGAAATGTTTTTCAGTTTGATTGATAGATCAGGCTGTATTTTCCGTGACCAGGCTCATTACGTGTATGAAGGACTGCCAGCAATTACATCTGTGTCCTAGTGGAAGAATTCTCAAGCGGCATCATTCTCAGGTTTACTTGAATGGTTGATTTGGCATTTCAGTATTACCTGATCTATTGTTTCTACAGCAAAGTAGGGTAGATTTTGTAAATAAATAAGCAGTCAAAAGGAAGCATTTTGTTCTAGTGCCATTGCAGCTTTAGTTTCAAGTTCGTTGAGTAAGTTTTCAGTCATTCAGATTTACAATTAAGTCGGTTTTAGTCCAGTTTCAGTCAATAAATGTGTCAAAGTCTATGTTGGTTGTCGAAATGATGACTCCATAGCCCAATGGATGAAGGCATTGTCTGCTCACCCAAAGATCAGCAGTTCTTGGCACCTCCAAGAAGCGGCAGCTGCCATCCCCATTGGAGCCAATGTTAGACTCCGTCTTGCATGTTTGTTGTCAGCCCGCTGCAATCAATTCACACCGCTTGAGTTCAAGTCTTCAGCAGGACATCTCCTCTATTCTATATTCAGTCAAAGGGAATCGAATAATATTGGATGAGACACATTTTATCAAGGAAGCTTTAGCTGTTGTATTGGAGATCCAGGAGATTTTATTGTCCATTCCATGCCTTTTTGCAGAACCTATATTCAAACTATTTGGCCAAACAACTGCCATTGCTGCTAAGTCAGGACTTCTCTTGAAATGGATGTTTCCCTAACTGTTTGCATTTGCAGTAAATGTATCTTTTCAGAAGTTTTTACATGCACAGAGTTTAGTCTTACCTATAGTTTGGATCTCGGGAGGAGTATTAATCTTGCACCTTATATTCTGTTGGATAACTGCCTTCAAACTAAAACTAGGCCTCATTGGTATTGTCATGACACAATGTATCGTGTTGGTTTATGACCATCCTTGAGTTTCTTTACATAATGCATTCTGCTTCATGCAAAGCATCATGGATGGGCTTCAAATTAATTGCATTCCACCAACTTCCATCATTCTTAAGACTATCTATATTTTCAGCCATAATGGTATTCCTGCAGATATGGTTCTATCAGATCCTCATTTTTCTTGCTGGGACATTGAATGATCCAGCAGTTGATATAGATGCACTTTCCATAAGGTAGTTAATCATGATGCTCCACAACATTGGTTTTCAAAGCATTAGTATGATACTTCTGGAGATGATGATACCACTTGGCTTCAACGCAGCCATAAGATGTTCCCTCCTGTTCATAATATTCTCTTTGCAGTGTAAGGGTCTCCAATGAACTTGGTGTTGGGAATGCTGAGACTGCATGCTTTTCAGTTTTTGTTTCGGTCACGACATCTTCAGTCATCAGCATATTCTTTGCAATAGTTTTTCTTCTTTGCAAAAATGTCTTGGGTTATCTCTTCACAAGCAGCTCGACTGTCACAGAAAGAGTCTCAGAGTTGGTTCCATCTATCCTTCATAATGGAATACAGGCAGTGCTGTCAGGTGTGCACTATGCGTTGGAGGTGTGCGCTACGCACCGGGCAGTGTGCTACGCATTGGGTTAGCACGGCCAGTGTAAAATTACACAGGCGCTGCGCACCGGGCAGTGCACTACGCATTGGGTTAGGGCGGCCAGTGTAAAAATACACAGGCGCTACGCATCAGGCTGTGCGCTACGCACTGGGATAGCGCGCTACGCACTCAGTCCAGCACAAATTTTGTTTATATTTATGCGCCTAGATCGTGTCTAATCGCCTCCAAGTCTGAAATGTTCCACAACCACACCTTGCATTTGAGGCTCGGCTAGTAACAGGAAAGAGTTATGACTTTGGACCAGTGACATGTCCTGAACAACATGTTGCACCTTCAACAATTTCTGATGTAACAGGAGGCTTAATTGAAATATCCACAGAGAATTTGAAGGTTGCAGTTATTTCCACTGTCAAAAACAGAGGAGGAATTGCGGCCAATAGATCGTTTTATGGTTGAGGAATATTTTCTTGATGTGCTGCTATACATGAATGGCTGCCGGAAGGAATGTCCTGTATACATGGTTGGCTTACCATTCTTATTTCGGCCCTTCCTGGAGCTTTCCCTGCAGTAGTGGCTGGAGCTGTGCGTACACTTTTTGATAGAGTTGGTGAATTAGATATGGAGTGCCGGACTCGCTTTGTCCATTGGTTTGCACATCACTTATCAAATTTCCAATTTATTTGGCCTTGGAAAGAATGGGCGCATGTTTTGGATCTTCCAAAATGGTCATCACAGCGTGTCTTTGCACAGGAAGTTGCTTTATGAGGGAACAAATTATGCTAATAATATTAGTTCAGCCAGTGCCAAATCCAGGTCACTCAATCTGAAAATCATTGTTAGTAGTATCTTGCAAAGTATGGGTTCGACAAACAATATAATGGTTGTAGGCTTTCTGGTTGTGGCAAATATATTGGAGAGAATAGAAGAGGACCGCACCAATAGGATGGAGTGCCTAAGCCTTCTGAGAGAAATGACCAAATTAGCCAACGACATTTCTTTTGCTCCCATTCGACTGATCGAAATGTTCAATTCTGGAGGAACTCGTTGCATTGAGCGAAGTTGTTGGCACCCAGAGTAGAGGTCTTGCTCCAGATTTGATTTCTTCTTTGTCTTTGTCTAAATATGTGCTAGAAATTCCAAGTTCAAAGAAACTTTGAGAAGTGTGTCATCTGTCATCTGGAATATGAAGGAGGGGACATAATACAGACCCTTCCATGCAAGCATCAATACCATTCAGATTGGATCAAAATTTGGCTTCAAATAAATAAGATATTCCCAGTTTGTAGTGTGGAGGTCTCGAATAGAACAAATCATTGACATGGATAGCTACATAGTTAATCTATTACTTTCAGGATATAAGCTTGGCTATATTTGTGGAGTAACTTGTAATTTTATTGGTAAAAGCGTACATTTTTATTAGGATATTAGGACAGGCTCTTCTGCATTGATTATCAATTATATGTTCATGTAATTCAGAGAGTGAATGGCGGATGTTCATGTAATTCAGATAGTGAATGGCGGTTTGAAACAACGTCTCATAACGTTCCACCTCAGAAATGTTATCGCTAATGGTGTTGCACATATCAAGCTGGTAATCAAACAGTGGTGACACAAGTAAATGCCTTCAAATGAGAACACGTGTTGAGCTTGGTAAATTGCAGTTGGGATTGTTCAGGTGAAATCTTTAAAGCACCAGATCCATTAAAAATTATTGATATTCAAATAGAAAGCGAAGGTGAAAGGTCAAAGTCCAATAGCCAAACTTAAAACAAAGATATTTACAACAGACGAATAGGATTCGATTCCTATTTAAGACTTCAGTTAATGATTCAACGGGATCTGCGCTCCAGTTTGTTGGCCATCAGAGGATTTTAATGGGAACGATCTTCTGTTTTAGAATAAAGAAATGACTCCATCTCTATTTTTGTAATTTCAGGTGAAACAGCGCCCTTGTTTTGGGTCGATCTGTTTTCTCCTAGAATAGTTTTTTTTTTTTTTTTTAAGTATTAAAAATCACTTGTAAAAGTAAGGGAAGGATTTTTTTAATTTTTTTTCTGAGAGGTGCGTGGAGGAAAACAGAGCATTTCATTGTACAGTTGAATGACAGAGATTAATTAAATGGCTCAGCTTTGATCTGTAAGATCCTTGTGGTGTGAAAGTTTAGCAAGTGTATCTTTCTTTCTGTTTCAATGTCTTTTGTAATGTTTCATAGTCCATTCATAATCGTTTCTAAATGAATACTTTTAAGTGAGAAAGGCAGAATTCAATTTATTTGCTCTATCTTTAGGAAGTTTTCATATTTAATGTTTTCTTCTATTTGATAAGGATCCATCACACATGCCCTTATCGACTTCTCAGCAGTCTTGCCATTCCGTTTAATCTCAATTTTATTGTTAAACTTCACTCCTACATCGCCTTATGGATTAAGCTGTGCCTTTGATTAAACCTCTGTTCTTGCTGTCTTTGCCCATGCAGCCCAGAAAACCCAATCATTCATTAAAACCCCTTTTCATATCTCTTTACTAGCCTAAGATCAGCATTCACTATAGGTCATCTCAGCCCCTTTGAAGACTTTTTTCCGAGATAGACCCGGAGAGAGCCCTCTCCTGTCCTCGTAGGGCTAGCTACGAGGCTGAGCATGGTTTGATGTAGCCTTGAGTCTTACCTTATTTCAGCCTGAGGCAGATTCGAGCGCTACCATAGTGGCGACCATACTGGGGAAGATGGTTTGCTGTTGATGTGACATTCGACTTGTAGATTGTCTTGTCCCAGTATATGAAATCAAATTGCAGATCTGATGCTGATGGTGGACAGCAGTCGAACACTTATGAAGGCTGAGACATTCACCGGGTGACTCCAACTCGATCCAGACAGTCCAGTGCTCGCTGATCCATTTTTGCAATGGTGGGGTATGTGGCAAACCCTGCACTGTGTGAAGCTGTAAAAGATGTTAGAAATTGGTTAGCGGATTTTGAAATCAATGAAGATTTTTTCAGTTCCTTGCTTCAATGTTTGAAATATCTGACGTTTCCTCTTGAAGCTAAAACTGGTGTTTGTGAATTAGTTGTTGAAAGAGTTGAGAAGGAGATTCAGTGTTTAGATGAGCAGATCCAGTCATATGATTTCCAAGACCCTAAAAAGTTCTTGGAAATCCTTCCTCCTTCGAAACAAGAAATAATAGAATTGCCTACAGATGTTTGCATTGACAGGGTGCAGCTGGAGGTATGTATTGCGGAGTTGGGGCAGCCAACAGAGTCTGGCTTTCGTGATCCAATGACAACATACATGGAAATTTTTTTCAGTTTGATTGATAGATCAGGCTGTCTTTTCCATGACCAGGCTCATTACGTGTATGAAGGACTGCCAGCAATTACATCTGTGTCCTGGTGGAAGCATTCTCAAGCGGCATCATTCTCAGGTTTACTTGAATGGTTGATCTGGCATTTCAGTATTACCTGATCTATTGTTTTTACAGCAAAGTAGGGTAGATTTTGTAAATAAATAAGCAGTCAAAAGGCAGCATTTTGTTCTAGTGTCATTGCAGCTTTAGTTTCAAGATCGTCGAGTAAGTTTTCAGTCATTCAGATTTACAATTAAGTTGGTTTGAGTCTAGTTTCAGTCAATAAATGTGTCAAAGTCTGTGTTGGTTGTTGAAATGATGACTCCATAGCCCAATGGACGAAGGCACTGTCTGCTCACCCAAAGATCTACAGTTCTTGGCACCTCCAATAAGCGGCAGCTGCCATCCCCATTGGAGCCAATGTGAGACTCTGTCTTGCATGTTTGTTGTCAGCCCACTGCAATCAATTCACACCGCTTGAGTTCAAGTCTTCAACAGGACAGCTCCTCTATTCTATATTCAGTTAAAGGGAATCGAATAATATTGGATGAGACACATTTTATCAAGGAAGCTTTAGTTGTTGTATTGGAGATCCAGGAGTTTTTATTGTCCATTCCATGCCTTTTTGCAGAACCTATATTCAAACTGTTTGGCCAAACAACTGCCATTGCTGCTAAGTCAGGACTTCTCTTGAAATGGATGCTTCCCCAAATGTTTGAATTTGCAGTAAATGTATCTGTTCAGAAGTTTTTACATGCACAGAGTTTAGTCTTACCTATAGTTTTGTCAATGAAATTGACAAGTGATTGTCAGACTGAAAGTCTCGACAACTTCAGCGAAGTCGCCAGTGGGCATCTTCATCAGTTAGTGGGCATTTTTCATCAGCAGTGAGCCAAATGCCAACCATTTTCCAAGTTCTCATGTTGATCCTCAAAAACATTGCTTGAAAAAACCGCCAAAACTGGATGCTGGAAAAAACTCAAATCTGAAGAGAACATGAATCAGCTGCATGCCTGATTCATCTCTGAATGTTGCTTGACAACTCCATCACGTGCCAAGTTGCAAAAGGATCCAACTGTCCTTTGTTTTAAAACAGCATCCGGTGTCCACTGACACAATTTGATGAACGCCCACTGGCGTGTTTGCTGATGACTGCCCACTGGCTGAAGATGTCGAAAAACAACTCAATTTTGTTTTTGCTATGATCAAAGCTGCTCACTGCTGCTTCGGCTGTCGATCGCCCACTGGCGAATTTGCTGATGCTCACTGCTGATGACAAATGCCCACTGGCTGATGAAGATGCCCACTGGCGACTTCGCTGATGTTGTCGAGACTTTCAGTCTGACAATCACTTGTCAATTTCATTGACATTTCCCCCCTTTGTTAGCTGAAAGGAGAGACAATCTTCTCCAAAAGATATTTGAACTCCCCCCCTTCAAGTGTAGGAGATTTTCACTGTTGTACTCCCTCATTCAACTGCATGAGAGTACCATTATCTGTTCACTACTGGCTGCACTATGTGTGATTGTAGTCGGTTGTAGAACTGAGACAATCTTTTGACTGTGGATGACCATTCCCAAGGATCAATCCATTCATAATGTATCTTCAATCTGGATGATTTTTGTTGGTTGCGACATTTTTCTGAGGAATGATTGGGCTTGCCACAATGGCAACATGGATGGAGATCAAAACACTGATCTTCCATATGACCAGTTCTTTGACAATGAGAACACTTTGGTTGAACTTCAACTTCAGGTTGCGTGCAATTTTGTTTGTCTGCAATTTTCTCAGAACCTTCTGAGGTGAGTTGTTCAAGAAATCCTGCACTCACAAACTTAATTGGCTTGGAATAATTTGGGATTTGTAAGTTGCTGTCATCAGTGACATATCCTAAGCCTCGTCGATTCTTGTTATTTTGAATCTCCTCCTAGGGCTTGATGATGGGTTTGGAAGAAATTTGAATTTGATCATGAACAACTTCAACACTTGAAGTTGTTTGGATGAGTGATTTGGAATCAACATTTTTATCTTCATCTGTATGGTTGAATGACTTGGAAGAAGCACTCTTTTGTTGCAGCTCATCTCTTTGTAGTTGCGACTCTAGTTGAAGAAACTCAATGGTTTCATGTGTTTGTTGTAGATGCCATGAAAGATCAGCAAGAGTTTCTTTGCTGATGTGCACCATGTCTTCATCACTGGAGATGATCAAACTGTGAAGAATGTTTAACCACTGAATATGTTGCGCCATCTGAACTTGCTCACTTGAAATCAGGCTCTCTTGTCGTAGATGTCGTGCTTTGAATTGTTTCACTTGATTTTGTTACTTGAATGACAGGCTCGCTTGATATGGGACTTGAATGGCACGCTCGCTTGATTTGTTGCTTATTGCACTTGCTGGGAACACTTGCTAGAGTTGTAGAACTTTCTTGCTTAAACTCTGGAATTCTCGCTCGCTTGATGATGATCATATTTGCATGAATGCTCACTTGCCTTACTTAATGACTTCACGCTCCCTTGAAGGAATAGCTACGCTCGCTTGATGTCAATTTCAACTTTCTTGATTAGTGTTAGAGTTGAACTTGTTTGGTTGCTTTGATGGTTGCTGTAATGAACTTCACTCTGGCTTGCTTGAAGGTTTGAACTTTGTACTATTTTGATACAAATTGCTTGAATGAATACTCACGCTCGCTTGCAGGAGATGTGAACTTGTTTTTTGTTTCATTTGGAGTTAAAACTCATGGACTCACTTGATTGTGCTTTAAAGGAAGGGTGTCGAACACTGTCGAAAATGCACCCAAAAAAGCTTACAATGATTTCAGTGATTCACGACAATGAATGCAATTTGACTCAATTCAAGACTTGGGTGTCGGTTTCAACCGAGAATGCACCCTTACAATTCAATGTGATTTGAGTTTGATTACAAGTTCAACAATGTTGATGTAGACTGTGCGCTGAAACGTTGAAGTTTACAGATTCATTAACTTGAATATAGTGATGTAGACTTTGCTTTGAAATGTTGGAGTCTGTAGATTCATGAACTTGATTGTATTGAGTGAATTTGATTGTTGAGGTAGAATACCGATGTTGAAAACTTTGATTATTTGTTGTAGTGACGCAAATGCATGTGTTGAGCTTAATTATCCTTCCTTGATGCTATTCTGTTACAAGTGTTGTACTTGCTTGCATTGAACTTTATGTGTGTTAAATGAGATCATTTATGTGTCAAAACTAGACACAAATCATAAGCAACAACATGAAGCCATAAAAACACTCGCCATCACAAATACACATGGTGTACCTAAGATCCCCTTATTCAATTTCGGGCGGATCTTGGACACAATCACCATAAATAATGTCTTTATTGAGTATTGAGATCATCAACCTTGCATCTTTTACAACATTGCCATGAAAGCTTTCTCAAACAATGAGAATTTGACACTCACAAATTTGGAAGAAAATGCATTCAAAAACCTGACTCAACCTCCTATATCAATGAGCTCTCCTTTGAAAAATATATCACTTCAAAGATTTCAAAAATTAAAGCAGCCTTATGCAATAATCCTCTTTCCTATTCACTCCTTATATCTCCCAAAATTATCCACCACTTATCACTCCAAAAAAGGTTTTACAAATTTAAAGTCACACCTTATCACTCCATTATGAAAACATCCCTTAAAAGAATTTAATGAATTCCCTTTTAAAGAAGTGAATTAAAAAGTGAACGAATTTCATGAAGTTCCTTTTTGAATGAAGTGAATTAAAAAGTGAAGTTTATGGATTCACTTTAAAAATGAAAAATCTCCTTTAACAAAGTCAAATCGCATTTTTAAAAAAAATTTCATGTGGAGAAGTTATGTAGAACAACATAAAAAAAAATCAACGCACTGAAAACCTCCGAGCTGGCTCAATGCACAAACAAATGCTCAGGACACTACAGTAGCCACACCAAGAGCAGAACTCGGCTTCATGCTTTCACACTTTGGCTAGTCCTCATGTGATTCTCAGGTTGTATTACCAACTTCCACCTCTCGTGACACTATATGGCAGCTAGCGCGCGCTCCTTTTAACCCACATCGATCTCATATTTTAGCAAATATCAGGGCCAATTCTTAGCTGCACTAGACATGGCCTTCGACTCATCAACAACTTCAACACACAAGAAACGTAGGGCCAATCACTGTTGGCGCTTTACTCCAGTGCATTGGTGATCCAGATCAGCGTGAGCAACTTTAATCCAGAAACAAGCATCTCTGATCTGGAAACAAACATCAGCACTGCTACTACCAAGATTCTTCAGCTTCGGCACCACGGATCAACAACGAGATGGGTACTATCATTTGACTTGGTTTTGCTGCAGATGATGTGACTAATGTGCATGATTGGAGTTCCACCTTTTTATGTGCACATGTGTGCTTGGGATTCCAATGTTTAGAGTCTACTTAGCCTCTTCACGCCATCAGAAACCTCCACATAGGTCTGCACGGTTAATGCCTTGGGGAATCCCTTACACTCAACAACTAGCAACACTGTAATAGATGTCAATTATTGGATGCAAACACATAAGAATTTATCATATTCTACACTCTGATATTTGAAAAATAAATACTCACACACATTATGTATCTATGTATGAAGAATAGAACATCATATCTTTCTCATCTTTCTGGAAAGAAATGGCGAAGACTCGGCCCCAACCTTCATTTCTTTATTTACTGTCTATTTCACTTGCAAAAAGAATCTACTGCCAAAAATCATTTGATCATTTCGCTTCGAATTGAATTGATACTCAGAACTTTGGTAATCTGGATCGGATTGGCAATTCAGGGGTTTTTAAGGGGTTTTGAGAGCTAAATTCAGAGGCAGTTTTACTAGTATTACACAAATACTTTAGCGATCAAATTGGAAACCATGTCTGAGCTAGTCTACGGAAAAAAGTCACTTTTTGAAGATATGCAGACTCTACCACCCATCTCCAAGAGGCTTCACTGTTCGGCTAGTAATTCACCAATCTGATTCTCTTCCTATTCTCCCACAAGGAGCCCCACAACAATATATATTCATAACCAAAACCACTCTACCAATATTGGCATTCCAGTGGAAAAACGGGTTGCTAATGACCTTGCTCCTTGATCCAGTTCAAAGCAGCGATGGCTCCGACTCCATACAGTGATGTGAAGGAAAAATACTCTCATGTACGATTTTCCTGCGAAATTCAATTCTTAGTGGCTGCACAATTGCAGCAGTAAGTTAAGTTGCACCGCGTTTAAAAGAGGCACCTATTCATCTTTATCAATAAGCAAATAGATTTATTTTTTTTCTCAGCAGGCTATTGGTCATATAGCAATTGAAGAAGCTTCGATACCACATATTGAAAAGAGAAATTAACTCCAAACAGATTACAGAAAAAACACACACCAATATAGGAGTTACCTAAATTAACTCCTATCTTAGAGGAACAACCCAAGAGTTAGGCACAAATTCCTAACTTGGAATATTTAATTTATTTATTTATTTTGAATTTATTATTGTTTTATGAGAGAGGCTAACAAGTTTGGATCTCGGGAGGAGTATTAATCTTGCACCTTATATTCTGTTGGATAACTGCCTTCAAACTAAAACTAGGCCTCATTGGTATTGTCATGACACAATGTATCATGCTGGTTTATGACCATCCTTGAGTTTCTTTACATAATGCATTCTGCTTCATGCAAAGCTTCATGGACGGGCTTCAAATTAATTGCATTCCACCAACTTCCATCATTCTGAAGACTATCTATATTTTCAGCCATAATGGTATTCCTGCAGAAATGGTACTATCAGGTCCTCGTTTTTCTTGCTGGGACATTGAATGATCCAACAGTTGATATAGATGCACTTTCCATAAGGTAGTTAATCCTGATGCTCCACGACATTGGTTATCAAAGCATTAGTATGATACTTCTAAAGATGATGATACCACTTGGCTTCAACGCAGCCATAAGATGTTCCCTCTTGTTCATAATATTCTCTTTGCAGTGTAAGGGTCTCCAATGAACTTGGTGTTGGGAATGCTGAGACTGCATGCTTTTCAGTTTTTGTTTTGGTCACCACATCTTCAGTCATCAGCATATTCTTTGCAATAGTTTTTCTTCTTTGCAAAAATGTCTTGGGTTATCTCTTCACAAGCAGCTCAACTGTCACAGAAAGAGTCTCAGAGTTGGTTCCATCTATCCTTCTTAATTGAATACAGGCAGTGCTATCAGGTGTGCGCTACGCGTTGGAGGTGTGCGCTACGCACCGAGCAGTGCACTACGCATTGGGTTAGCGCGGCCAGTGTAAAAATACACAGGCGCTACGCAACGGGCAGTGCGCTACGCATTGGGTTAGTGTAGCCAGTGTAAAAATACGCAGGCGCTACGCATCAGGTTGTGCGCTACGCACTGGGATAGCGCGCTACGCACTCAGTCCAGCACAAATTTTGTTTATATTTATGCGCCTAGATCGTGTCTAATCGCCTCCAAGTCTGCAGTGTTCCACGACCACACCTTGCATTTGAGGCTCAGCTAGTAACAGGAAAGAGTTATGACTTTGGACCAGTGACATGTCCTGAACAACATGTTGCACCTTCAACAATTTCTGATGTAACAGGAGGCTGAATTGAAATATCCACAGAGATTTTGAAGGTTGCAGTTATTTCCACTGTCAAAAACAGAGGAGGAATTGCGGCCAATAGATCGTTTTGTGGTTGAGGAATATTTGCTTGATGTGCTGCTATACATGAATGGCTGTCGGAAGGAAGGTCCTGTATACATGGTTGGCTTACCATTCTTATTTCGGCCCTTCCTGGAGCTTTCCCTGCAGTAGTGGCTGGAGCTGTGCCTACACTTTTTGATAGAGTTGGTGAATTAGATATGGAGTGTCGGACTCGCTTTGTCCATAGGTTTGCACATCACTTATCAAATTTCCAGTTTATTTGGACTTGGAAAGAATGGGTGCATGTTTTGGATCTTCCAAAATGGTCATCACAGCGTGTCTTTGCACAAGAAGTTGCTTTATGAGGGAACAAATTATGTTAATAATATTAGTTCAGCAAGTGCCAAATCCAGGTCACTCAGTTTGAAAATCATTGTTAGCAATATCTTGCAAAGTATGGGTTAGGCAAACAATATAATGGCTGCAGGCTTTCTGGTTGTGGCAAATATATTGGAGAGAATAGAAGAGGACCGCACCAACAGGATGGAGTGCCTAAGCCTTCTGAGAGAAATGACCAAATTAGCCAACGGCATTTCTTTTGCTCCCATTGGACTGATTGAAATGTTCAATTCTGGAGGAACTCGTTGCATTGAGCGAAGTTGTTGGCATCCAGAGTAGAGGTCTTGCCCCATATTTGATTTCTTCTTTGTCTTTGTCTAAATATGTGCCAGAAAGTCCAAGTTCAAAGCAACTCTGAGAAGTGTGTCATCTGCCATCTGGAATATGAAGGAGGGGACATAATACAGACCCTTCCATGCAAGCATCAATACCATTCAGATTGCATCAAAATTTGGCTTCAAATAAATAAGATATGCCCAGTTTGTAGTGTGGAGGTCTCGAATTGAACAAATCATTGACATGGACAGCTACATAGTTAATCTAGTACTTTCAGGATATAAGCTTGGCTATACTTGTGGAGTAACCTGTAATTTTATTGGTAACAGCGTACATTTTTATTAGGATATTAGGACAGGCTCTTCTGCATTGATTATCAATTATATGTTCATGTAATTCAGAGAGTGAATGGCGGATGTTCATGTAATTCAGAGAGTGAATGGCAGTTTGAAACAACGTCTCATAACGTTCCACCTCAGAAATGTTATCGCTAATGGTGTTGCACATGTCAAGCTGGTAATCAAACAGTGGTGACACAAGTAAATGTCTTCAAACTGAAAACACGTGTTGAGCTTGGTAAATTGCAGCTGGGATTGTTCAGGTGAAATCTTATTTAAAGGGCCAGTTTTATTAAAAATTATTGTTATTCAAACAGAAAGCGAAGGTGAAAGGTCAAAGTCCAAAAGCCAAACTTAAAACAAAGATATTTACAACAGAAGAATAGGATTCGATTCCTATTTAAGACTTCAGTTAATGATTCAACGGGATCTGCGCTCCAGTTTGTTGGCCATCAGAGGATTTTAATGGGAACGATCTTCTATTTTAGAATAAAGAAATGACTCCATCTCTATTTTTGTAATTTCAGGTGAAACAACGCCCTTGTTTTGGGTCAATCTGTTTTCTCCTAGAATAGTTTTTTTTTTTATGTATTAAAAATCACTTGTAAAAGTAAGGGAAGGATTTTTTATTTTTTTTTCTGAGAGGTTCGTGGAGGAAAACATAGCATTTCATTATACAGTTGAATGACAGAGATTAATTAAATGGCTCATCTCTGATCTGTAAGATCCTTGTGGTGTGAAAGTTTAGCAAGTGTATCTTTCTTTCTGTTTCAATGTCTTTTGTAATGTTTCATAGTCCATTCATAATCGTTTCTAAATGAATACTTTTAAGTGAGAAAGGTAGAATTCAATTTATTTTCTCTGTCTTGAGGAAGTGTTCATATTTAATGTTTTCTTCTGTTTGATAAGGATCCATCACACATGCCCTTATCGACTTCTCAGCAGTCTTGCCATTCCGTTTAATCTCAATTTTATTGTTAAACTTCACTCCTACCTCGCCTTATGGATTAAGCTGTGCCTTTGATTAAACCTCTGCTCTTGCTGTCTTTGCTCATGTAGCCCAGAAAACCCAATCATTCATTAAAACCCCTTTTCATATCTCTTTACTAGCCTAAGATCAGAATTCACTATAGGTCATCTCAGCCCCTTTGAATAATTTTTGCTGAGATAGACCCGGAGAGAGCCCTCTCCTATCCTCGTAGGGCTAGCTACGACGGTGAGCGTGGTTTGATGTAGCCTTGAGTCTTACCTTATTTCAGCCTGAGGCAGATTCTAGCGCTAACAGAGCATAAGGCCAAGAAGGTGTAGGCCATGATGGATGAGTGGAAGGGTACCAATCATTTGGATTGTAATGAGAATAATGTGCACCTTTCATGCCCTATTGATATGGTTGAGGACCTTAAGGCCTTCTTTGGTTAATGAAACAAAGTTTCTCTGATGCACCTTCTACCCCATGGTATACAACCTTGATACCTGAAAAAGAGGTACATTTATCTATTACATGGTTCTCTTCGCATACAAATCATAATTCTATGACATTCAGTGGGCACTCATTCCTAGGGTGTCTCTTAGTCCATTTAAGGCAGAAGATAGCTATTGTCATTTCTTCTTCCTCTTGTTTTCTTTTGATTTTCATGGTATCCATTTTCAAGGAAAAGGTATGAAATATTTCAATCTTAAAATCCTCCAACATACTTCCTATCTCATGCTTGATGGCTATAGTAGAGGGAGAAGAACTGACCATGATTTCACTAGACCTACCCTTTTTTCTAGCCACCCTGGAGTGATTTCTAAATATAGTTTTGATGTCATCATAAGGCAGTTGGTAGATATTTCCTCTAGACAACATGTTGAGAGTTTCCATTACATTCTCCCTAATCCCTCAGAGCATAACTATATTGAGTGACTCAGGATCAAGGAGGATCAAGGGTATAGTTGGCCCTACTATAATTTAGTTGGAATTTTTCCTTAGTCTTCTAAGGATTATTTAGGTCCAAGGGTCATCCTAAAAGTTTCTTCCTTTGTTTCTTTGGACCTACAATAGTCCTTGTACTTTCCATTGAAGGCTTGTTGCATATAGTCCCAGGTAGTGATGTTGTCTCTAGGTAAACACATAAACCAGTGCAAGGTTTCATCTTTGAGGGTAGATAGAAACAACTTCAAATTTTGTTCATCAGAGGCATAGTCATAGGTCCTATAGACAACAACAAACTCAAACGTGAAATAGGATCCTTAGAGGTTAGGCCATGGAAGTTTAGCAGGGAAGAAAGGCTTATATTATTCATTTTGGCCTCACCATTGGTATCTTTGATAGGGAAAATCTCATTGTGCCTATTTTCAGCCATGGTTTGGGTGGGGGAGATGAGTTCTTCTTCTTCCCCAATAAGTTCTTCAAAAAATTCAGGTTTCTCACCTAGAGGGCACTCTAACTCCCTTGTAGTTAGAGAGGGAAGTTTGTAGTAACTGAAGAAGAATGAACATTGAATTCTTGAGAGGGTGGGGGTTGTTGGTAAGAATTTCCCTTCATTATCACTACTCCTACAAGGAATGAAAGCACTAGCTCTTTTTTTTTTGGATTTTTTTCAAAAACATTTTAGAACAATAAGATGGATGCAAAACAAGAGAAATTACTCCTAAATAGAAACATTAACTACTTAGAAACCTCCCTGAAAATGACACCATAAAGTGATGAGCCCTGGTAGTTCACCAATAATATTGCAACTCCCAAAGGCTTCTCAACTCAAATTATTAACCCAAGGTTCGTATAAACTTAGAGGTGAAAATGTTATATGCACAATAGGTTAGGTACCACTCATGTCACCCTCCATCATGAAATCATATCAAGGTGTTTAAAACTTATCCAACTAACTATAGTGAAAACTTCCTATAAAGGCATAATTGAACCTAATCCTAGCTACAAAAGTGAAAACGCCATTCATTCAACATTGCATGAAATAAAAGGGGTAACCTACTTGCAGAGGTAAACCATCCTACTCTAATTTTCACATTTAATCACACCAGTAACCTATTAGTATGCATCATTGTTCTACTTCAGATTTTCTTAAAAATAAGGAATCTAGTTTTTAACATTTCTATGAATAAATATACCAATTCTAACTCTGTTTTGCTATTTGATGGTTGTTGTGAGGAAAGGAGGTTGGAGTGGTCTTAAAGTCTTCCTTAATTAAAAAATCACACATTGGGGGCCATTATTCATCTTAACTAGGATAGGATTAAAGTGGGAAGAAAAACTAATTGAAAATAACATTGCTACAGGAAGTGTTATAGGAGGTCTTATATTGCTACAGGAGGCCCTATTTTGTTGTGGGAGGGGGTACGAGAGCGTTTTCAGGATATAAATGGTGTATTATAGATGGAGGAAGGTGGATGGAGGTAGAAGGTTATGAATGAAGGTTTTGGGAGCCCCTTTTCCAACCCTAGACCCCCTTAGAGGTTTATCTTGCACCAAAGTTGATGCCCACGGTGTCTCTTGTTTTCCTTGACAGTGTGATTTTGGAGACAGAGGTTGGGAGAAATGTGAGGTGCTTGGGAGGAGGATGGAGAATTCCAGGTGAATGTGAGAAGGTATGTCCATGTTTGATGCATCAAATTACCAATAACACAATGAAATAAATTAGCATGGAAAAGATGAGTTGAATTTAATTAAAATCTATTCTATCCCACAACACTACTTTGATCACTAAAAAAATGACATTAACTCTTAAGTTGAAGAGAATAAGCATGTAAAAGGATCACAAGTTCTATCCATTTCCAATAAATCATAAAAAAATATTTTTGGATTGTGATTATCAACCCTTCCAATCACTCTTCCCACAAGAGTGATGATAGCCAAGCCTGCAATCACAATTTTTTATGCTATAATATCTACTAAAACAAGAGGACGATTACAATTCTTTGAAACAATAAAAGGAATAAAATACAAAAGGGGGACTAAATTATCTAGGTTGGGCCGAAACCCAAGGGTTTCAACCCTCCAAAACTAACTCAGATGCAAATCAAATGTAAGCTTCTCATTAATAGAGAATAATAGCCTCACACATTATATAAAAGTTAATAATAACAATGTCAATCACTAGGCTCAGTAGCTACTCTTAGCTGCAACAAAAAAACGAATCCTAATAAGAATTTTAGCTCATTTATTTATACAAAAATTTATCTGATGGCATCTCCTTGATATTCACCTGTACTTGGAGCCCCTTAGCTACTAGTGAATTCAAGCCATGAGTGAGGATTTTGTGATATCAAGATGAGTTAGAGAGTTAAGGAGGTGGACAAGCCCCCTATATTCTCTATTGGGTGTCTCCATTAAGCCTCTGCATATTAAATGCCTAAGAAATGCTTCTTTTTCTTGAAACTCAATCACATTAGGCCACACAATATGAAAAACACCTTTTTACCTTCTTACTAATCATATTATGACTAAAAATGTGAATTGATGTGATAAAATGATAGCTTTAAGGTTGGGGGATAGCATAATGAACTTCAAAATATACCTATTAATGGGACCCATCATGCAACATTAGATTCACCTTGTAACTCTGGTTTAAAAATTTTCAGGTGGGGTGCATCTGGAGGGACATGGGAGAGGTATCTAGATTGCGTATATATGAGCTCTAATTGTTGAGCTTTGATGATGGCCTCTTCCTCATTTTGTGGGGAGGAATTCACCACATATTTTGAGATTTCAGATGCGAGCGATGTCAAGAATAAGTCAACAAGGTTTTTTTCTTCCAGATGGACCTTGCACAAGCTACAACGTTATCTCCATTCATGGATGTGATCTGAAATTTGCGTGGAATATGTATTCTTGAACTGAGTTAGAAGATCTAGTCCCCAAACTTCACAGACGAGGAGCTGAAAAAAGGTGAGGAATGTTATGGCTAATGAGCTGAAGTCCCCATGATACCCATAGGGTTGACCTATGTACCATTTTGTTGCGGGCTCTTTAATGGTTTGTTGAAAGAGTCACAGGTGAATAATATCTTCTGTGATATTGTTAGATGAAAACCAAAGTTAAAATGTCATAACATGTTTCCCTGGATCTTCTCCTTTTTTCCCTTAAAATTTTGGCACATTCGAAGGTAGCTTTGTTGGCATAGGTGGCCAATTTTTGCCATGAGCAATAGGTTCAATGGTTAACTGGATTAAATAAAGTAGATTTAAGGTAGCTAAAAATAGGATTTGGAATTTTTTTTCCAATAAAAAATGATTTTGGATAGCTATATGTAAAGGGATTCCTTGTGGGGAAGTGTGAGAGGGGTTACCCTGGTGGGTGCCTTGTGGATTTTCCGAAGGGGTGGTTTGTGGGATTCCTAAAGGGGTAGCATGTGGGGACCTTGAAGGGGTAGTGAAAGGAGTGTTTTACGAGGAGGGGACCCGACAAAATTTGCACTAATAAAAGAGGATCCTATAATGGTGGTTGTATGGTGTCATCTATGCATAAATGGCGAGAGACGAGTACACCTCTCGATAATGGGGGAGGTTTTGGAAGCATCTAGAGTGATGAGAAGCCATGGGGTCCCCTATAGTGTTGAGTAGAGTGTGTTTCACTTTGTGTGATGAGGGAAGGAATAATTATCAAAGCAAGTAAATCACATACATAAAACAAAGAAAAAAAATAAAATGATTACTTTCCATTTAACTTATGTTATGTGATCAATCAAACAAAAAATGGTTTGTGTTTATTTTTTCATATGATAAAACATCCTATGAAGACCTATTCATCCTTACCACTCTCAAAGTAATTAGGCCTTGTAGATATATCTTTTGACAAGTACGAGGGCAACATCCTAAGAGAACAAGCAACACTTTCCAACAACTAAAGAATCAACCAAGGTATCAAATGAGGCTTTAGTTCTTCTAGGACCTCCACATATAGCGAAATGATGCCCTAAATTTGGCCCCTAAGATACCTTCATCCCACGTGATCATTCGAGTCTTTAGATTCTTGGTAGTCAGTTACTAGTACTGAGCACTAGACAGGTCAGGTAGCACCAAATAGTACCACACACACTGGACCTATGTCAAACCCCCTCTGAATTGGGTCTTTGACATGCTCAGATATTCTTTTCCATGGGATGATAAAGGATTTTAAACACCCTAAAAGTCAATTTCTATGTTTAAAAGATGTAACTTGACCATGGCAGATTATGGGATGCCTACCCCCAATGGTCCTAACTTGAACTATAGATTATTTTGTGGCCCTTGTGGGGAACTTTAGTTGGTTCAAGTTATGGTTTCTTTTAGGAGTCTTGCTCAATTATGGTGTGAGACTAGTACACCTCCTGGTAATGGGGAGAGGGTTTAGAAGTGTCTAGAGTGACAAGGAGTTGTGGGGTCACCTATGGTGTTGAGTAGAGTGCGTGTGACTTCGTGTGATGAGGGAAGAAGAGAAGTATCAAACCAAGTAAAACACATACATAAAACAAAGAAAAAAAATAAAATGATTACTTTCCATTTAAATTATGCTATGTTATCAATCAAACAAAAAATGGTTTGCATTTGTTTTTGCATATGATAAAAGATCCTATGAAGACTAATTCGTCCTTACCACTCTCAAAGTAACTAGGCCTTGTAGAGATATCTAAAGACAGGTGTTGGGGCAACATCCTGAGAGAATGTGCGACACTATCCAGCAACCAAAGAATAAACCAAGGTGTCAAATGAGGCCTTAGTGCTTCCCGAACCTCCACATATAGGGAAGGGATTCCCTAAATTTGGCCACTAAGATACCTTCGTCCCACGTGTGCAGTCAAGTATTTAGATTCTTGGTAGTCAGTTACTAGTACCGAGCACTATAGAGGCTGGGTAGCACCAAATAGTACCACACACACTGGACCTATGCTGAACCCCCTCTAAATTGGGTCTCTGACATGCTCAGGTAGTATTTTCCATGGGATGATGAAGGATTTCAAGCACCTTAAAAGTCAATTTCTATGTTTCGAAGATGTAAGGTGACCACGACAGCTTCTTGGATGCCTACCCCCAATGGCCCTAACTTTAAATATAAATTCTTTTATGGTCCCTGTGGGGAAATTTAGTTGGTTCAAGTTATGGTTTATTTTAGGAGTCTTGCTTCACTTATGGTGTGAGAATGTAAGCAAAAATAAACTAAGTACAAAAAGCTCTAAAAACTGGATGCCCTTTTGTAAAAACATTATAGAAGCTCAGTGCATGACGTGTAATGTTTGTGCAAGTGGAAAAGTCAACATACAAAGTATGATAAGATGTGGATATGCGATGATCCTTTACAATACTCACTAATTACACTAAGTTTTGATTGTTCCTTGCATGAAAAATAAATAATGTGTGGATAATGGGCCACTTACTCCTTTCCTATTACATTATGTGTGCCTAAAGGGAGATGGAAAACACAAGTGCTTTGAGAAAGCTTTCATATGCAAGCCTAGGTTCATTTAAGAGATGCAAGGGAAGTAAAGATTACTTACTTTCTATAGTAACACTTAATCGTAGTCCCAAAACTAATGAAATAAAAATTCTTTGGTTAGTAACAAGATGTGTGGATAATGGGACACTTACTCCTTTACTGATTAAGCTATGTGACTTGTGAAGAGAAAAAAAAGTTGAAAACGATATGTGGAATGTGGCCACAAAATCAAAGATAATCTAACTACTCCATTAATAATGATTAGTAAAGAAACTAATCAATTTGAACTAACTAGAAAAAAATTACAGAGGTGAAGGTAATTCACTAAAGGCTACCAGTCACCTAAGGAAGAAAAATTACAATGTTTTTTATGCTCTATGTAAACCATGCAGGTTTTCCTATGTACAGATGCACATGCACGTCTGTCTCGACCAAAGCCGTGTGGATGACAGAAAAAATTAAACAGTGGGGCTTTCGAGCCAAAAATAAGTCCAGAAGGTTCCAGGGAGGTGATGAACGAACCAAGCAGTGATAATGCAGAGAGACGGTCTTGCAAAAAAAACTGTTAGAGTAAATACAAGAAACTATTGGAGTCACCAAATCTATGGTAGTGGTTTTGTATCTATGGGGTACTAAAAGACACCTTAGAAGTTGGTTGTTCCCTCCAAATGGAACACAAATAATTGATTTTTGTTAGTGGACTAACATGAGTAAGAAAATAACTATAAATGATGAAGACAATGTATACATAAACATAAACCAAAAATTAAAATATAAACACATAAACAATACTTAATGAAGAAAACAAGTCAACAAAGTAATGGAAAATGGCTCCCTTTATTTACTATTGAATGTAGAAGAGATACAATTGATGAATGTTAAACACTTGGAGAGAATTCTTTGAGAAATGGTGCTAAAAAAAAATCCCAAAAAAGGAAGTTCCTTTCCTCAATTTCTTTGCAAGATTCTCCTCTCCCTCAAAGAAGTATGAAGACTCTCTTAATGGTGAAATCCTCTACCACTAGAATGTTGGATTTCTAGGTTGCAATTTTTCCAGCATAACAATGCTCTAATTCTTGTTTTTGGTTCTCCAATGGCCTGTGTATATAGAAAATTGAATTTCTCTTCCCTCTCTTAGTTCGTTAATGAAAAAATGACTTATGAGTAGGACAAGAGGATCCCTTGGGGATGCTTGTCTCCAAGTCGACTCAAAATCGACTGTGCTTGAGTAGTATATGTTATGGAATCCAAATTCCATGTGAGCGAAGTGGTTTTAGACTGTTGATTCAAAAATTTGCTTGACCATGCGACTATTGAGAAACAATTCATGTGGACATGCAACTATCAAAGAAAAAGACACATGATCACTAATTTCTGCCTTTGGATGGACTGCGCAGGTAGAATTTATAATTAAAACCTTTGGAAAACTTTGATTTTTATTTTTCATTATGCCTTCAGCTGGAAAGTCTTCACTTGTACGTTCTATTGGAAGACTATGGTTGTCATCCGGATTGTACAGATGTGTGTATGTTTTTTCCATGTTAACAAGTACCACACTAGATGTAACCTTGATGGAGATTGCAAATGCAATCTTGCATAGCTATTTAGAGAAATCATGAGTAGATTTTGTCAATTGAGGCCTAACATGCAAACAATCAATGTGGCCTATAATTTGGCACTAAGAAGGATGAAATTGATTATATGGAATGTTTCCATCATAAAAGGATCCTTATTTGGTCACTACTCCTCGATGGATATGCATTTTTCATGCTTAGATATCTAATTACTCTATGAAATTATGGAATGGCATTTGTGGGGCTTATTTCTATTGCAATGGTTTTAGTTGATTACTCTCATTGCAATAATGGGATGCCACAAGGGAACGGGAAAGGAACCCATGTCTAGGCCACTCTGCCACACCAAGGCAGAGAAGGACATGATTACAACAACCATAATGTTACTTACCATGACCTCCTTGGAGAAAAGGAGGTGTATTTAGGACACTGAAAGGAGGACTAGAGCTACTAGGTGGATGATTGAGAAAGGTCAAATGGACGTTGAGGTTCTAGAGTTTTCCATAGGCCCGAGCATCTCATGTACATGAGACCCAAAATTCCATAGAACTAGAGAGCTGTATTGGCATACAAAGAGATTATCTACCCAAGCATTTTTGTTTTAAGAGGAGTAGAATAATTGCATTAATGTGTGACTATAATCATCAATAGGGGAAATAGGTTCATCATCTCCCTTGTTTCTTAATTGTGCAATAAGAAGGGAGGGAGGATTCTACTACAAGCATTAAGAGCCTCCAAATTATCCTATAAATATTTTTAATGAGGAAAAGCACTTTGATAATAGCTGACCTTCTTTTTCATTTTTGGGTTTTACTTTTAGATCTATTTAGTTTTATATATGTCTAAGCTAGTAGAAACTACAACCTAGTTTCCCTCCAAGGCTTGGTGTAGTTTTGTCTTTCTAAAATACTAAAATACTAGTTTCCCATCTTAGGCATGATAAAACACAATATGTTGATTAAACACGATTACAAATTTGGTTAAAGGATAATCAATTATTGAAAAAAAAAATCATGAGAAAAATATTCATATTTCATATAAGGAATATACATATTTTGGTCCTCAAGGGACTTGTCAAACTCAACACAGAGGGTCAAAGTCATTACAACAAATCTTGTCATGTCACTTATAGGAATTGAGCCTAGGCGGGGAGGATAAAAATCATTCCTCCCAACCACCCGAGAGAAACCCAATTGACAATAATTGTATGGTTTGATTTGATAAAGGAAACATATTTGTGAAGGGTTTATGTTTCAATTATGTATAGTTTATCTCTATTTTAATGCTATATGTACATTAAAATATGTTGAATCCTTGATATCTACTGAAGGAAATACCATCTAAAACAATGTCTTTGGTTTTGACACTTTTTATATTAAATCCAATGTCCTTTAAAATTATAATGTATCTTATAAATTTGAATTATGTGATTAAGTTAAGCCAAAATTAGTAATCTAGAATCCATCATTACTTGGGATATTTTTGTGGGTATAATATTATATTTCAATTATAGCAAATATGTTCACCGACCAATTTTGAATTGATACAAATTTCCAACTATGTGCATTATATCTAATTTAGTTAAATAATGCCATTTACAAAATATCACAATGAAAATTATTAAATATGTGTACTTTGCATTCATTCTATTCATATCAAGTAGGGAAAATGAATAATGAAGGGAGCCAATAGTGTATGTGTCGCACATTGATGATCTATTATTTGTCATAGATACACATCTAATGATGTTTAGAAGGATTGTTTGGTAGATCAATAATTCATTGATGTATTATAATTATTTAAAATAAATATTTACTTATATATCACAAGAACACATCATTAACTTTTTGATACCTCAAGTAATTCTTATTAATTCAAAAGTTAACACAAACATATGTTAATATAATAAACAATAAATATGGCCACAAAAATATATCAAAAGCACATTTTATGCTTCTATTATTTAATGTATTTTCAATATGATGGTTGTAAATAGTAATTAACTTTCCATATCCAACATTATTAATGAATAAGAAAAACTAATTGGCCAATTATAGATATCCATAATAAAATGACATATGCACAATATCAATGTTGAAACAAAATATTTATATGTCATTCTTCATTTCCATCACCATGATCATCTTTTTCACTTGGAATTATAACATTATCATTCTCAAAAATATGCTTTGATCTTAGATCATGTCTCCTTACAAACCAACATTCCCCGTTCAACACATTTGGGTGAAAAAGACACTTGGTTGCAATGTTTTGTCAAAACCTAACGCTCCTTAGTTTCAACCCACATTTTCTAAGAGTTAATACACATTATCCCACTATCATTTCCTTTACATTTATCCATTCAAGAGTGTCTCACCACTTGAAACTAAAATTGAATCATTGAAAAGAGGATAATTCCACTTACATGATCTTCTATATCATTCCAATAACCTAACTTCCCACTCTATTAGGTTTTGATCACAGTGGCTATCATGATATTGCTTGAACTCAATTTCCACTCCATAATTTTGTGTGATATGTCCACAATTGGAATCTTCACTGTAAACCACATCTTCTAGTGCCTCCTAAAGCACAAGAAGAGGGCTACCAAATTGATTTCTTATTACAAATTATTACCAATTATCTTTTATTTTCCTTATTCTTTCATAATCATAATTTTAATAAGACCATAATGATACAGTTGATGCTTTTCATTAATATGTCTTTTATGAATATCCTCAGCCATGCATCCCATTCCCCTATGTAGAAAGTGAGGAAAATTAATAAGCTCATTGGCTTAAATATGAAATAGTATGTGGATGTGGTATAAAAGGTATTGGCATACCTACCCTCAAAGGTCATAAAACTTGTAGCACATAAAATAATTTTCTTCTCTAGTTCTCCATGGCACAACATTTTTCTATCTTTTTTTAATTTATGGTGTGGTAAAAAATTGGGCCCAAACTCCTTGTTCCACCTGTTTGTTCTTGAATCATCGATCACCATGATGAGGGAGTCATGTGGCTTGAACACTGAGTCCTTAGTTACTTCCATGAATAAATCACCAAATTTGGCCATCCTCCCATCAAATCCATGAGTGAAGGCCATTGTGATGGCATCATCATGTCCCTAAAACATTTTAAGGTAGGGGAGCCATCCTGCAACTTTCAAAATTGTTATTCTAGTAGTGTACTCAAGAGAATTCTCCAAGACTACCAATTACCACAACTCTTGCCTCACAAGCCCAAGTTTTCCCATTAGGGTGCATCAAGGCTTGGGATTTTAGACTTTTGTTGTTAGTTAAAATGAGGTTAACACTCAATACAAGAGATATGGTTATGTGAGGGAATAGTTCTACATATGGGGTGAGGAGAAAATAACATATACAACAAAATGGATTGATATGTGAAACAGACGATGAGAGGATGCATGCAACATTGTGTGAGATGAAGCTGAAATAATACCTTAACAAGGAATACAAAATGGTCAAAGAATGATGAGGAACAACACTCATATGCATGCATACTAATAATAGCCCATGGCAGTGGGATCATGTTAGAGGAGTATCATCATTATGTGATCAAGAAACTTGTCTAAACGATTTCATGAAGGAATAGAGGAAAATAATGTATTTATAGATATGCGACTAAGATGTCAGATTGCCAATATTACCTAGGTTTTAAATACACCAAAGAGACTTATAACATGAAAATATTAACTTAGGTTACCTTTATAATAAAGCTTCTTGTGATACTATAAAAGAGCACGGCTATTTTTTGTGTAACCAATAAGGTGTTGTGCTAACTATGAAGAAAAAATATATGGACTGGAAGTTGACTTTGGTTGTTGTGTTCTTAAAATTTTGAAAAAAAACATAGATTCAATATGTTGGCAATATCTTGAAAAAAAAAAAAAAAAAAACCAAATCCTTTCTCACACCCTTTAGGCATTGGATAACCTTGAAATATATACACTAACTTACTAAACATTCACACATGCAATCTTTTGACTCATATAGAGATCTTATAACTGGGACTGCTAGAAATGTGTTGACTTGAAGATCCATAGAGTTGTTGAGGTTGTTGATCTTGTATTTTCATAAATTTATAGATCCAACCCTTAATAATATAATCAATATTAGTTTCTAAAAAAATTCAAGGGCTAAAAAATAAAAAAATGTTGGAAAAAAAAATGAAAAATGACCATTGTGTAATGATTTTCTCCCCTTTATTGATATATGCTATTGTTGCTAATAATTCTGAGTGAAAATGGTACTCAAGCTAATTTTGTCAATGAAAATGGTGGTGTTGATGTTGATGATGTTATAATGAGTGATAATGGTGTTGTTTTTATGATGGTGCTAGAAGTGATACTCATGCTAGTGTTGATGACAATAATGGTGATGCTAAGAGGTGCGGATGTTGGTGCTTGATAAAAAATAGCTACAAGAGAGGATCGTGTTCAAGTTGTGATGGTGAAATTGGATAAGTGGTTATTTCAAGCTTTGGATTAGGGAGGCATTTCATGGACATTCCTCAACATGACTCAGGTGTTGTAATCAAGGCTAGACATAAAAAATAACCCCTTTTTGAAACATGCCACTTGATAATTAATAGATAACACCTCCTTTTTATTAAATACACACAATGTTTGGTGAAGATTAGCTCATTAGTTGCCTAGTTTTCAAGTAGATTTCCTATCCGGTTATGTCAGCAAGTTGGTTTTCACAATTGAATGTTTTTTTCTTTACTTCCTTTTTTTTGGAATATTTGTCTGTTAATTTCCTAGTTTTCAAGAAAACTTCTTGTTCAATTGTGCCAACAATTTGGTTTTCACAATTCAACCATTTTTTCTTCAATTTTGATGATTTAACTCTCTCTTTTATTTTATCATATTATATAAAGAAGAAAAAAAAATCAATGTGACTTTGTAGTAGGTTGGGGGTCCTCCTTACCTATTAATTTCAAACCAAAATGTTGCAAAACATTTTGGACAAATTCTTCCCAATCAACAGGCTGATGGTATTGATCCATAAAATTCTGTCGATATTCCACTACACAGTTCGTCACAACATATATGATAATATTATATTAAAAATCTGAGATTCTACACTATTATAGTTTTAGCTAAATTCTAGATTTGTAAAAATTAACTGTAATTAGTGCATGCATGTAAAAGTAAATCAAGAAGAAAAGTAGAGAACGAAAAAATAATCTCACACACACATAATACACAATATATTCTCTATAGGAAACCCTTTCAGGAGAAAATCCAACTGGAAGGTGAGGTCACTTCACTTTCTTTCTCTGTCTGGAAATATGTCTAAAGATAAAAAAAAAATAATGCATGTGGCCTGTAGGCCGCTACAATGCACAAATCATCTCTGTGTGCTCTACCTCCTATCTCTCTTGGCTATCTTTTCTCAACTATGGAACAAAATTTTCTCGAAAGAATGGAATACCTCTTCCTCCTAGTGGTCTAGTTATAATACAGCTTGATGGCCTACTAGTCGTTAAGTTTGACTACATCAAATCTTAACTAGAGTTATAAAATAGACTCTTCTAGAGTATTTTACACCACAAACATGTGGATATCTCCTTTTCTGTGAATAATGGGGGATGTCACGGCATCCTCCCAAACTATAGGTGTGAAAACAGGAAGGTAAACTTCTGATTGACATAACATTTACATACAGACTCTAATTGATGTGATTCTTGCACCATTGGAAAGCTCTCTGTGTGTAGAATATCTCTGAGGATATTTCTTTTAATATGTCAACCTCATTAAAAATTAAATAAGTTTCATGAGCATGGTTCTTTTCCCGTGTCAATCTTGTTAAAAAATGAAACAAATCCCCTTCAAATTCGAGTCTTTGATTAGATCTTGTAAAATCCCAGTTGAGACTTTCACTTGTTCTCGTAAGTAAATCTTCATTCCATTCACCTGTTAGTAACCAGTCGTCTACTTAGGTGAATGAAATGAAGCTTGGAGGGCATGTACCTCGAATTGAGTCATAACATTGGGGGCATGCAAACTCTTCTCAAGCATAGTTTATCTTTGTTTCAAGCTTATGTAAAAATGAAACCAAATACAAGCATAGTTTTTTTCTCATGTTTCAAGATTGTGAAAAAACGAAACATCTTCAAGTATAGTCAAGCATAGTTTCCCATGTTTCAAGCTTGTGTAAAAATGAAACCATTCCCATTTTACCTCTCCTAATTGTCGTTTTTATCATCCTATTTTTGCTAGATGAGCCTTGGTTATTTCATTCCATCGTCACCATCTCTTTTGACGATCATACGCTTTCACTTAGTTGTTTTACCTTGCCTAGGGAATCTTTGCAATAAGTGATCTTATTAGACATCATTTTGACCTTTACATGTTTTGAGAAGTTCCATCATCACCGTAACCAGTTGTTATCATTTTATACGACTCCTTCCTCCAGGAGGAGTCATCTTTCAGCTCTTTTCTGACTCTTAAAAAATGAAAATATCTTCGAGTACTTGTCATTTCGAACTCATAAAGTTAAATGAAATGACGTCTACTCAGTGTAATTTTAACCCTTTTGTGGACTGAGATAGATTATTATATGAAAAAGGAACACCTTAGTCGAACATGGCTAAGAAGTTCTCTAGGATATTGTTTTCTACCTTTTCTAGTTCAAGAGATGATTTACAAAAAGGGACCTTTGGAGTTTGCTTTTCCGCTTCTTTTTCAAACTCTCTAAACATGAAAAATATGTCGAATTTCACCTTCGTAGAACTTGTAAAACTTAAACAATGTAGGACTTGTCACCATGATGATGACGAGTTCCTCATTCCTGGGGCTCGTAAAACTTATTAGGGTGGATTCCTTGCAATCTGTAAATTTGGAAGTGAATAGGTGTAACTTTTATTTAAGTGTTTATTAAAGGCATTGACTAAAGTGTTATAAACCCTAAATCGTAAACCATAAGCATTTTATAACATTTTAAAAAGAATTTACTAAAGGGTTATAAATCCCAAACCCTAAACCTTAAGCATTTTATAACATCTTAAAAAGCGTTTTGTAACTTTAATTTAAGTTTTTATTAAAAGCATTTACTAAAGTGTTATAAATCCTAAACCCTAAACCCTAAAACCTAAACCCTAAGCATTTTATAACATTTTAAAAAGTATTTTGTAAATTTTATTTAAGTTTTTATTAAAAGAATTTACTAAAGTGTTATAAACCCTAAACCCCAAACCATAAACCCTAAGCATTTTATAACATTTTAAAAAGCATTTTGTAACTTTTATTTAAGTGTTTATTAAAAGCATTTACTAAAGCCTTATAAACCCTAAACCCTAAGCATTTTATAACATTTTAAAAAGTGTTTTGTAACTTTTATTTAAGTGTTTATTAAAATCATTTACTAAAGTGTTATAAACCCTAAACCCTAAACCTTAAGCAATTTATAAAATTTTAAAAAGAGTTTTGTAAATCTTATTTAAGTGTTTATTAAAATCATTTAATAAAGTGTTATAAATCCTAAAACCTAAACCCTAAACCCCAAACCCTAAACCTTAAACCCCAAACCCTAAACCTTAAACCCCAAACCCTAAACCTCAAACCCTAAACCCTAAGCATTTTATAACATTTTAAAAATTATTTTGTAACTTTTCTTAAGTGTTTAGGAAAATAATTTACTAAAATGTTATAAACCCTAAACCCTTAACTCCAAACCCTAAACTCTAAGCATTTTATAACATTTCAAAAAAGGTTTTGTAAGTTTTTCTAAGTGTTTATTAAAGGCAATTACTAAAGTGTTATAAACCGTGAACCCTAAACCCTAAATCCTAAGCCCCAAACCCTAAAACTTAAACCCTAATCACTTTATAACATTTTAAAAAGTGTTTTGTAAATTTTTTTAAGTGTTTATTAAAAGCATTTACTAAAGTGTTATAAACCCTAAACCAAAAACCATAAATCCTAAACCCAAAACCCTAAAACTTAAACCCTAATAACATTTTAAAAAGTGTTTTATAACTTTTTTTAAGTGTTTATTAAAAGAATTTAATAAAGTGTTACAGACACCAAACCATAAACCCTAAACCCTAAGAATTTTATAAAATTTTAAAAATTGTTTTGTAATTGTTTTTAATTGTTTATTAAAAGAATTTACTAAAGTGTTATAAACCCTAAAACCTAAACCATAAACCCCAAACCCTAAACCCTAAGCATTTTATAACATTTTAAAAAGTGTTTTCTCACTTTTTTTAAAGTGTTTATTAAAAGAATTTAGTAAGATGTTACAAACCCTAAACACTAAACCCTATGAAATATGTGTGTTTTTATTAATAATGTAATAAAAATATATATTCTAAAGTAAATAATTATATACATTTTAGAATTATAATATAAGTATAATTATTTTAAATGGTAATTATAATTATATATAGAGAGTGATGTTTTATTTTTATTTTTATTAGTGGTGAATATATAAATCATATTTAAAAATCTGGTTGAAAATTAGCTAAATGGAAAAGCAACTTTTTTTGTATATGCAGCTTAAATACAAAGTCAACTAGTCATATAAAATAGACTAGAAGTTCAATATACATAAACCATTGAATGCACATGAGAGAACTTAAATAACATAAATTAAACAATGGAAAGCCATAAATGTTTACAAATCCAAAGACACTTTGACCAAGAAATCCTTAATCAAGAAAACTATCCAACTCTTATTATCCTTACATCATGCTCAATTTATAGTCACATACAACATGGAATCTCTACCAATCACGATTATTCATCATCCTTTCATTATCCTTACATCATGATCTATTCATAGTCACATAAAATCCTAATTTGTAGCTTTTTGAATTAGTATAAGTGGTTGGAGGTCATTGATCAAGATATCATGAATTTTGGGATCCTTAACCATTATCAGATTACTAATAACTATATTTGGTTTCGCTTTAACAAATAGTAAATCATTAGTCCTAATTAATAATGTGCTTATGTTCAAATCCTAATTTCATCAATTATACCCCATGTGATTTGATTATTTACGTATTAAAGTTAATTTCACATCCCCTCCATCATTTGAATAAGTTCTCCCTTCACTTGATTACTCATAAGTCCCTTTCATTGCTTACCAATCTTTGACATAGAGTGCTTACCAATCTTTGACATACACCTTCTTGTGTAAGGCCCTACTTTATCACCTTTTTAAATATTTTTATTGTGTTAACAAGAGACTTAGACATTCTGTTTAATGTGGATATCCCTTTGGAGTATTTACCTTTACCTTTGTCAACTAGTTAAACTTTTAGCAACAACACATTTTTTTATCATTCCTTCCTTATTCCTTCACCTTATCTCCACCAATAATATCTATGCGACTACATCATTAAGAGTTAATATGGTTTTATTACTCCTAATAGCCACAACTAGATTATTCCTTGAATCTAGCAAAGAACATAGTAGAATAATATATGTTCCCCTCCTGGTATAGATATCCACACTTAATAGCTAGATGATCACAACATTGAATGAATGTAGGCTTTATATCACTGAATTCCCTTCTCTCTCCTTAAAAAATAGAGAAGAAACAACTTATTGACTAGTGATTTCAATTAGTATATGTTTCCCAACTTATCCCATAGTTTCTTGGAAGTGTCTTCCCTTTAGAAATTAAACAACACCATATGTAGAAGACAAAGTTGAATCATAGTCCTTGATTTTCTTTGAAGTCTCTCACAATCCACACTATGATCACAATATTGAATGAATATAGGCTTTATATCGCTGAATTCCCCTCTCTCCTTAAAATATAGAGAAGAAACAACTTATTGAGTAGTGATTTCAATTAGTTTAAGTTTCCCAACTTATTCCATAGTTTCTTGGAAGTGTCTTCCCTTGAGAAATTAAACAACACCATGTGTACAAGGCAAATTTGAATCATAGTCCGTGATTTTCTTTGAAGTCTCTCACAATCCTCCATTGACATGATATCTTGAGGTGTTCTAGGATACACAACAATCAAACATTCTCATTTTGCAAGGGGATCCTCTATTTTAAGCTTCCAAAGTTAGAAATTCCAACCATTAAAATTATTGATCTCAATTCTTGTACTACTGTATATCTTTCTTTAACCAAACTTTTCTTTAAGACTCCCAATCAAGCATGATTGATATTTTCGAAGGACTAAATATATTTATACACAAATTTTAAATAACAATAAATCATAATCTCACTTAAAATTGTATCATCAAATTCAACTAATAAAAGAAATATTTACAATAATTAACAAAATATGATTAAATAATTCTACTGAGAGGCACATTCTCTAGCATAGTCCGTGGAAGATGTGCGAAGTCTTCCATGCTCAACCTCAAGTAGACAATTCTCTTTTAAAATAAAAATAAGATATTCTCTAAATTTAAAAAATGTTTACTATAATAAAAAATAAAAATGAAATATGTGTGTGATAGAGAGATAAAACACCAATCATCCTATTTTCACTACAGTCAGTTAGCTAATTTTCCATGTCCATAGTATCACTCACTCTTAGCCATAATAAAATACTTTAATGTCTATGCTAAGTTATATATTTTTATATCAATTTTAAAGACAATTAAAATAATTAAAAGTGAAAAACTTATATTCTCAATTTCCCTTGTCGAGGAAGATGTACATAATTCTTATATTTCTCAAAAATATTTCAATATAATACTTAAATAAACTATTTTACTATCCATATTAAGTAATATATTTCAAAATAGAGGGAGACAAAAAATTATATATATATATATATATATATATATAGATAAACGATTACCATAATAAAATATTTTAATATACAATATCAAGTAATATTAACATGTATTTAGAAATATGTTAACTAAAATAATAATGGATTGATAAATAACATACCTCAATTCTCTCCTAATATTCATCTTAAATAAAATATTATTATTTTTTTTTCTGTGTAAAGACTAAACTATTGTATTAAAAAGTGGAAAAATATTTACAAAGAGGACTTAACCTCTGAGGATGCATGAGCCCACCCTCTATCAGAAAAGCAGAGCAGGTGCAAGTGGCCACCTGAATTACAAAAAGAGATCCCATCTAAATGAACATAAGCAGAGCAGGTGCAAGTTGCCACCTGAATTACAAAAAGAGACCCCATCAAAATGAACAGCAGCAAGTAGAATTGTGAATCCAGAAACTCATAAGCTTGTGGCTTGTGGCTTGCTGCTTGATAGCAGCGTTACAGAGAAGAGTAAGGAGACCGTCAGATTCCAGAGTTTTGGAGACACCACGAGCTCTGAAAGATCCCAAACCCACTGACAAAACTGGGCGCCACGCATATAGTAGAACCACCACAAAAGAGTCCCAAAACATGAAAATCGATCAAAAGATGCAACAAATACTAAGCCTTCGGAGGCTCACCTTGTACGCTATCATTGGCCTCGTGCGGGAGAGCAAGCCAATCGAGCATAATTCCATCTCCCATATCTTCTAGACGAACTTCCAGTGGAGGAATCTGATGCGATTGAGTAGCCAATCTATCAGCAGGAGCAACAGGAATAATGTCATCCGGAGGAGGGGCTTCTTCATTACCGTCCTTGTCATTCATCTGGGCGTTCTGGGTTCGAACTTGCTCCCCGTGGTCCGCCTCCGGGCTGATTGTTTCCTCATCTTCCTCAGAAACTATCACCGTTACAATGACTGAAATAAGCAGTTGATTACGCCTGCTCTTAAAGGTGAATCTGGAGGTGTGTACATGGTTGTTCTCAGAGGGGTCAGACTCCTCTGAGGGGGGAGAGGGTGGCGCAACTATGGCTAGCGGGGGAACTGCTCTGGCCCGAGCTTCCTGCCCTCTTCTAACACCCCAAACACCCCCCCTTCTCGAAACACCTCGCTGACGGGGGGCCATGAGCAGGGGAGAGCACACACGATTAACACAGAGAGACTTAATGCCAAAGCTGGCCACAGAACCAGTGATTCCTGAATTGAGAGACAATTCAGTGACCTTATCTCTCAGTAAATCCCAAAAAGAGCCCGAGACAGGATTTTTGCACCGCACCTTCCCCTGCACAACCAAGAGCGAAGAATTTCCCACCCTGAAAATGACAGAGGGCGCGCGCTGGTCGGAAGTGAGACCTTTGAGACTCCTCACAGAGCTAGAATTGGGCGACTTCCTACCATTGGCACTTGAACTCAAAACAACATATCCTGAATTGCAAACCTGGAGCCAATACTCCATTAAATAGACTTTCGCATGGAATAATCTGGAACGAGACAGGGCATCGCCAGTCAGATCAGAGGACAGAGTGATTAAATTCGCCATACTTGAAACCATTACGCATCTTCCTTTCAATCTCATCAGCATTTATAATCCTTAATGTGAAACCAGAGTCGTCCAGTCGTGACGTGATCCAATGCCATCTGCCTTCTATGCATGATTTACTCGCTCCTCAGGCTGACACCCGCATCCGGGTAATAAAATATTATTATTGCATAAATAGATGTATTGTAAAAAATTTAAAATAATTTGAATTAGATTTATATATATAATTTTAGTAGGCTTATTAAAGAAGAGTATTTGTTTCTTTGTAACAGGTTGTAAGTTTGAATCTAATAGCACGCGAAGGATAGACTACAAGTCTACAAAGGGGGACAATGGTGTCTTTAGGAAAAGTTGGACCAGTTGGAAGGTAGATTACTCCACATGGAAAATCATGTTCACTATGAGTTCCCTCTGCCATCACCTGGTTTAGGACTGGACAATCCAACTTTGATAACATCTAATGCATAATGGCTCTTGATTTATTTCATTTTATGTTTTTTTCTTCCTTTTAATGTCTAGAGGAATCGATAGCTATAGTAGTCTTATTCTCATGTGATACAATGTTTGGGCATTGTCAAACAATCTAACCTACATATAATAAAATTGCAATGCACATCTGTGGGGTTGACTCCCTTTTCTTAGCTAAGATGGATCCCCATGTAGCATGGTTCAAGCTCATAACTTTTCTAAGGAATGTGGATTGAACAATGTGAAGCAAAAAATGAAAATTATTTGCTTCAAGCAAATAAGGTACAAAAATGCACACGTAGAGTTATGTTTTTGTTTTTCCTTTTTTTCATGTATCAAACATTATGTTCCAGTAACTTAACGATAATTATGAAATTTATGTATCACACAAATCCTTCTCCTCCATTGTACCCTAAGATACAATAATGCAAAAATTAGCACATTCAAAATCAAATTATGTGTAGGTAGAATGTAAAATACTGCAATCTTTTGATCAAGTAAGACAGTTCAATATTGAAAAATGGTCAAAAATGACTATGTGGAAGGAAACAAAATCAATAGGAAATATACACTTCGCAACCTTTTTCCACTTTTTGGGAATATAGTCTCTTTTCCGAGGCATAAAAGTCTTTTGCATTTATTTATAGGCCCCTGCCTAGTCAAATACGTAGTCAAGCCTCACACAATATCATGTTGAATAAAGGAAATCTCATAGTTGCTACCATAAGATTTCACCATGGTTCCTCTGAATAGTAAATTAAAGTTGATATGTCAACTAAAAGAATTATCTAATCAATGCTTAACAAAAGATCCATTTCCCTCTTATCAAACAATGTAAAGAAGTTGTCATGTAAGTGACTAGCTGTATTGATATATCTATTTCGTAGCTATGCTTTAAACTAGTTCATCCAATGGTAAATTTTGAATTTGTTATTTTGGAAAAAAACTTTGAATATAAACCTCCTATGTCACAAACCAATCCAAATGCTCAAAAGCAGTTAAGCAAGGACAGGCAAAGACTAATCCAATCACCTTAAGAGCAAGTGGTAAAAGACTATAAGCTTTTGAACAAGTGAGACAGTTCAATATTGAAAAAGAGCATATTTTTTTATCAAATATTTGCTATTGGAACTTGAAAGATAATCTTTGAAGATTGAGAGGAAATCTATGTTGGAAAGGTTATACAATGTCTAAATTTTTAACAATGTAAGTGATTTCGCTTTATCTTCTATCTTTGAATGACATTTTCATTACTAATATTTATATTTAGTGATCTTTTGTATGTCATGATCGAATTTATGCCTTAGGACGTTTCTTTTGCAACATGTGGAGCAATTGCTAATTTTTTATTTCATAAGTATAATAAAACCAACATAAATGTATTTTGGTTAAATTTTTTAATAAGAAATAAGAAAAATTTAATTTAAGTTTGATAAAAAAATAAGAGAAAAAAATTAAAAGTAATGTCTCTAAATCTTCAAAACCATATAAAACAAAAATAAATTTACCCTCACATTTAGTAAGCATTGAAATGATTATATATATATATATATATATATATATATATATATATATAGATATATATATATATATAGATATATAGATATATGTTACATTTCAAATTGATATAAATATTGTAGGAATTTCAGATTTACTTCAGACTTTGAATTAAAAATAATTGATTAATGGAATATGAATTTTGTTGCTCTTTCTTTCTATATATATTTAATCATTCATATTGAAATATTTCATTTATAACCCACATTAAATTGTTTTTAGTTATTAATATTTTTTAAATGTTATATACCAATTCCACATTAAAAATGGAATAAATTACACAACTCTTTCATAATACAAATGAACATATATATATATATATATATATATATATATATATATATATATATATATATTCTCTATATAAAATTGATATAAAATCATGTTATTTAAAATGGACATTGAAATATTTTATTATGACTTACATTAACTTTTTTTGTTTGTTATTGATATATTTTTGTTTTAAATATTAAATACCATATAAGCATAGAATGAATTACACATTATATAATATCCAAAATATCTTTTTTTATATGCTATCATCAATTTCATATTAAGTAGTGAAGGAGTTTCTTTCTGGTTCCGATTAATTTACGCCATAAAGTTGATGTAAAATTAAAATAGAAATTGAAATATTTTATTTATGGTGGAAATTGATAAATTTTTTTATTATTATTTTCCAATTTGATAATATAAATATTGTTTATTATTTTTAAATGTAATGTTAACAAACAACATCTCTTTCAGACTAGATTATAAAGTGCCTATTAGCACAATTCTAATATCTTTGAGAGAAATAAAATTTTCTATATACATCAAATTTATTATTTTAATTTTATGTAACATATTATACTTAATTCTAAAAAGCTATTTTACCTTTATAACATTAATATACATATCTAAAGAAAAAATTATTATTCATTTTATAATATATTTTAAAACTTATTTTTAATGATTTCCACCAGGTTTTTGAGAGAGGTGATCAGTGCTTTTTGTTGAGACACTCTTTAATATGAAGTCACAAAAATTACTAAAAAATAATTCTAATGAAAAATATATTTAAAATAATAATTATTTAGTTAAAATACATTAACTCTCTTATCAATTTTAACCTTAGTTTAAGAAGCCAATATCAATTCAAAATTATTAACCTTAAACTAAGAAGCCAACATCAATTCAATATTATTATAAGAAGAACATGAATTTTAAGTGTGGCTTTTGGTGTTCTTTAAGGGGTTTTAGGATCCTAGGTCTTTGGTCTTCATATAATTGAGATTTATGGTTGTGAACGACGGTTGAGTGTACTCAATTTCTTGCGTGGGAGTTCATCCGACTAAAGAGTTATGCGAGCAAGATTGTCACTTCGCATTCCAAAAGGTGATATCTATTTAAAGCTCACCAAGCACGTGGGAGAGATGTCAAAGGCACCTTAATTCCTGTCATCAATCCCACAGAGATTCACTGTGGCAGAAAGCCCTTTGGTCTATTGCACTAAGAGGGATTCACTGTGGCAGAAAGCCCTTTGGTCTATTGCACTAAGAGGTAAAAGAGGGTGTCATGTATTTGCAAATTTTTTGAGCCTCACTATCACAGGGCCAGAGCTAGGGCTTCTGGTTATCCATGGGTCCACTGTTTTGAGATCTACCACCTTCACAGTTTTAAGGAAGTTGCCTTTGTATATTCTTATCGCCCATATTTTAACCAGTGATTTTGAACTGATAGCCATGGCCAATCCGTTCAATCCGTTCAATCAATACATCCCAGGGAACTATTTATCAGTACAGACGACAGTGATTATGGAGAACATTCCACTCACAGTCAGGTAAGTTTATTTATATATATATGTGTATATTCATTATTCATTAAGTTCAGAGTTTCATTTTACAGTTAGGTATGAGGTGTAAAGTTGTTTTTCAGTCATCAAAGTTGAAATTTTGTTGATCTGTATCAAAAAATAAATAATATAAAATCATACAAAAATTCACACGAAACAAAACTAAATCCCTCTAGACTCATATTATATCAATATTTAATATTATTTTACTGTTATTCTTATTCGTTTTGATGTGTATCCCAACAGCCATGAACAGTTCATTGATTTGGTTAACGATCATTGCGATACTGTCAATAGCAAATTACAGGCCGAGCGTCCCCGTCAAGATTTTTCTTTCTTCAACTTTAACTATTTAGAGAGTGATGGGAGGTAAATTTATATTACCTGTGAATTTAGTTTATATATATTAAGCACATTTACTTGACGTTCTTTTCCCTCCCTCTCGTCATATGTGTAACTATGTTATTGAATTTTTTTAACGGTCATTTCCATGTTGGTTACCGAACAATATATAATACTCAGAGATCCGGAATATCCGCTACATGCGCAAGATGCTATTATAAACTTCACAAACTCAGCGGGTGCGGAAAGATTTTGGCTAACTTTCCACGGTCATAGGTGGGGAGACGTTCGGAATCGTATTTCTACGACAAGATTTGCCAACGAATGGGTATGTTCAAATTTAATATTGAGGTTGTATTCGATCGATTACTCGTTTTCGATTGGAAAGCTCATAACCATGTGTCGACAGGAGATCGAGACCATGCGGCATTTGTTACAGAGGCCTGACCCACCAGCGCAGTTCTTGAATCCTCGACATGGCAGGGGAGGTCGTCGATAATTTGATGACATAATCAGTCTATCTTCCACTTATATAAATGACCACGGAAATGACAAACCATTTTAATAAAGTTTGGGAGTAATATTTGCAAAATGATTTTATCAGATCAAGTCAATTAATGCATATTTTAATTTAATTTAAAGCTTTAAAAATGATAAAACTAAAAATTAAAACTAACCACTATAGATTTATTTTTTTAAACACTGAGTTAATATGATAAATTTTGATTTAATATGAGTTGAGAGATTCAGCTTATTCACATGCAAATTTTTTTATGAGTTTATATTATCTAAATGTTTTGTATAATTATTTAATTATTATTATTAAAAAAAAAATTGTTCATATAAGCAAATTTTCAATTTTGATGACGACGCTATAGAATGAGCCTCCAAGGTCAAAAAGTGCTATAGAGCAGGGACTATGCTTAATTGTGTACGCAGGGATTATGCTTAATTGTGTACTGATGGATAAGGATTTGCATAAATTTTTCATGGGTAGTAATCACTACCAATTTTACACATTTATACTTTTACTCCTACTTGTTAAACACACAGTAGTAGGCAATAACTCCTTGTAGATATATTATTTCCATCTTGTTTTATGCAAATATTTTCTTAAATTATGGTGAGTAGTAAGTAAATATATTATAAACCTGAGTATGAGCTCTTGTTTCTATTCATTTTTTATGCAAATATTTGTATAAATTATGGTGGGTAGTAAGTAAATAGATTATATACCTGAGTATGAGCTCTTGTTCCTATTCATTTTTTATGCAAATATTTGCTTAAATTATGGTGGGTAGTAAGTAAATAGATTATATATTGTTTTCATTCACTTTTTATGCAAATATTTGCTTAAATTATGGTGGGTAGTAAGTGAATAGATTATATACCTGAGTATGAACTATTTTCAAGGATTTTACTTTTAGTTGGTTTTCCTATGAAGCTTAGCAATGAAAAATCATTGCACAAATATTTAAAAATCATGGCAGCAAAAAGATGATATCAATGAGGGATCACCATGAGAGCCTAGAGATGAGAAGGTAAATATTTATATGAGGGTTGACCTAGTCTTAGGAGGAGCATGCTAGGATCATTATGATGAACAGAGTCAACTATCTCCATGCTGCAATTCGACATAAAACCTGAACCACAATCACCCTTTTGTTTCCCATGATTGAATAAGAAGGCCCAAACAAAAGTTAATGTCCTTGTGGGCACTAAAACAAGAAAAAATATATTTAAAGTAAAATTAGGCCTTTGTTCTATTATAACTTTTCGAAATAATGTCCATAAAAAAATGAAAAGTAGTTGTGGTTTTTACTTGTTTTCTATTTTAAAAGAAAATTTTGTTTCAATCAAACATATTGCATGCAAAATAAATTCCTTTAGTGTTATAGTATTATTAGTCGTTTTCTATTTTAAAAGAAAAAGTTGTTTCAATTAATGTAATAATGATGTATATGAAAATAGCTCAATAGCTATACTCATATGTATTTGAATTTGCATTGTGTAAATAGAAAGATTCGAATAGTATTATTAGTAGTTTTCTATTTTAAAAGAAAAATTTGTTTCAGTTAGACATATTGCATTGTGTTTGAACCGATATTGAGATAGGTGACATGTAATAACGATCTATACGAAAATAGTTCAATAGCTATACACATATGTATTCGAATTTGCATCATGTAAATAGAAAGATTCTAATATTCAGAATGTAATATTTAATATTGAATAATTGTGTCAATTTTTGTTAAAAAAATTACGAAATTTATTGGTTCTAAGATTTCGCAAATTGCTCCATAGTTGACATTTTTTATTGTCATTGTCTCGATTATAAACCAAGCCCATCATCAAGACAAAGATTGAGAAGAAAAAGATAAAGAATAAGCAATAAATAGAAAGATGAAAAATTGGCAGATATAAGAAAATGATTAAATTTAAAATATTAAATTAATTAATTAATATATATATATATATATGTATGTATTAAATATTTTAATTAGAAAATATTTAAATTCAAATTAATAATATATTTAAAATTCAATAATTTTATTTAAATATATAAATTTAAATATGTTAAATGCATTTAAATATATTCCCAAGTATAAATCCAAATATATTAATATATTTAAATTAATATATATTAAATACCCAATTTAATATTTATTTTAACATTTATTTAACCTTTTAAAATTTTATTATTTTATTTAAATGATAATATAATTAAATAGTACATTCTAAATGAAAATGAAAATCACATATACTAATATATTTAAATATCAATTTAATTATATCAATGTTATATTATTTATTAAGATGTTTAAATTAGTTTAATTTTTTAATTACAATTATTAAATCTATCTAATATACTAAAGATGGTGCAGATAAAAAAGTATGGATACCAATTCACTTGGGACAACATTGCTTTTGCATAGACATCACAATTCAATATAATGAAAAGTATTTTCCTTTTAATAAAATTTATCATCGTATTGTAGATAGGGGCACATTATGATATACACATATAAGGAAATATCAAACTCTAAATTTTTCTATCTTCTATCATGCTAGCTAAAACATCTATTCAACAATCTAAGTGCCTATCAAAATTATTCTATAAAGCATGATCGAATTACAAGATCTCTAATTGTTACAATATTCCAATTCTTTTGAAAGCAAAAACACCATAAGATTGCAATCCACAAAGTATCCAGATCATGCTTATAGAAAGAAAAAGTGTGATAAAATGTTGCTTACTACTGAAAATAACAAACATATTACAAAATCAAAAATATGAAAACTTGTTGTGATACCGAAAAAGATTGCCAATTTAAAACAACACAAGAAATGCGATAAAACATTGTGTACATATATTTCATGATAAATTAAAGAACCCAAAAAGTTATATAAGACTTTTTTAAGAAGAAAACTAAAAAATCTATAATGGCCTACTCATATCAGTAATTACTAGCAATGGAGAATCTGATATTTTGTAGTGATAATGGCATTAACTGCAATTTAACAATCATAAGTAGAAGGGAAAAACCAAAAGAAAAATATGCATCTAAATGTTTTGGGCAACCGTTTAGATTCTAAAATTGTAAGGTGAGGGTTGTTGGATGTAATTGCCTCAATGAGCCATGTAGTATATGCATTTTCCATGTAGTATACGCATTAAATTTATTTGTTGGGGGAGGGGAGGGTGTTTCTTTTATTTGTCATGTTGTTTTAAATATATGATTTAATATCTTTAAAAACATTATATAAAATAAACAAAATTGTTTATGCTCAAACATGAAAAGACTTCATCCTTTAATTGCCTACTGAGAGATAAGGCATAATTTTTTGGTGGGTAGTACCCACTACTAGCTTTATACATTTACACTTTTACATGTTAAAGCATTGAAGGAAACATAAATAATGATAGGAAGTAACTTTCAATAGCTATATTTATTTCCAACTTGTTCCTATTCATTTTTTATGCAATGCTTTCCTAAATTATGGTGGGTAGTAACTGATGCTAAATATGTTATTTACGAGAGTATGAGCTATTTTCATAGATTTTAATTTTAGGTGGTTTTGTTATGAAGCTTAAAAGTGAAAAATCATTGCACAAATCTTTAAAAATCATGGCATATTGCAACTACATCCAGAAATCATGGCAAAAAATATCAGGCAATTATCCAAATGGAAAAAGGGATGCAAAAAGATCTTCAAAATTATGGTCCAATCAAATGTTTGAATTTTTTTTGTTTTTAATAAATTGGAAAATAAATAATTTTTTCAAAGTTAAACATTATAACTTGCATTGGTCAATGCTAAACTAATAATGGTCAATAGAAAAATCAATTGCTAGAGTCATGCCTTGGCATAGAATAATAATATTCAATTATCTATTAAAGTGTTGCTTCTTTTCCAATTTAAAAATAAGTGGAAGAAAAAATAAAAGACAAAGACCTTAACTCCATTGAGTTTCATTAGTAATGAATATTATAGAATACTGGTTGAAAAATAGGAAGTTGTAAAAATGGGTGTTCATGATTTATGGAAACAAAACCAAGATGCATTTCAATCGAAACTTATAATCAAAGCAGCCACCTCATCTAACACATAATTGAAAAAGTTTTCTTGCCAAATATTTTTTGAAATTAATAACACTTGTCCATGTTATTAAATTCACATGTGATATATTAACTTGCTAGTATTGTAGACTATGCATTCTCTTTTTACATCTTAATTCTTTCACTCTATATATCTCTCCTTCATTCCCCCTCTCACTCTACTTCCCTCTTCATCCTTTTCTCTTTCTTATCCATTTCTCTCTTTGTACTTATATCTCCCTCCTATATCAAGCTCTCTCTCACCTTTGCTAAGTGCCCCCCTCTCTCTCCCTACCTCCCCCTCTCTTTTTCCTTATCCACTTCTCTCTCTTTCTCTCCCCATATTTCCCTCCTCTCTCTCTCTGTTGCCTCCACCCGTCGCTCAAATCCTTTCCCCATATCTCTTCCTCTCTACCCCCTTTCTTCCCCCATCCCAACCTCCTCTTCGTCCTTCTCTCTCTCTTTCTCTCTATGATAATGTCTCCATCATATATCCCTCTCTCTCTCCTTTTCTAAGCACATCTTTCTAACTCTATAACCCCCCTATTCCCTCTCTCTTCTTTGCTAATCCCCCTTCTTTCACTCCCTAACACCCCCACTCCCTTTCTCTATCTTTCCCTATATCCCTTTCTCTCTCTCTCTCTCCATGTGTTTCTCTCCTCTCTCTCTCTCCCATTTTCCATATCTCATCCTCTCTCTCTCTCTGTAATTATGACTCTCTCTTTCTATCTCTCTCCCCTGCCCATATTTCCTCTCTCTGTCTCTCTCTCACCATTTTCTTTCTCTCTCTTTTTATCTCTTCCTTCCCCCATCTCTCTATCTTCCTCTCTCCCTTCTACCATCTCTTTCTCTATCTATATTCCTTCCTCTATCTCTCTATCTCTCCCCCCTTGTATGTATCCCTCCTATGTTCTCTCTCTCTCTCTCTCTCTCTCTCTCTCTCTCTCTCTCTCTCTCTCTCTCTCTCTCTCTCTATTTATCTATGTATGTGTGTGTGTCTAGCTCATATATTCCTCTCTCTCTTTCTTTCTATCTCCCCTATATGTTCCCCCCTTCTCTTTCTATTTCTATAACCCCCTTCCTTTTCTCTCTATCTTTGATCTTGGATCTTTCCTTCAGTGGTGTTAAACAAAATTGCTTAAAGAGGATAAAAATACCATAAATGCAACATCCATGAAGAAGAAACACAAAATGAAGACAACATATACAACCCACCACAATATGTTAATGAATTTTACTCACAATGTTACCTCAATACTATCTCAACAAAATAATGGCTAGTACATGACAATACCTCACTTCTGTGAGTGACCTGAAATTTTGTTGTTCATATCCCAATTTTGACTAAACTAATGGATTCCTTGCGAAATTTTGTGAAAAATGAATATAAACTTAACTGAGTTCTATAAATTTCACCTCTATACCCCTTAGGGAATCTTAAAGATACCATAATGGTCAGAATATTCCCTAAAATATACCTTAGAATATTTCTCGAAAAGCGCACATGGCCAATAGAAGTTTGGTTAATTATTTATATTAAAGAAAGGAAGGGTCATGGTATGGATATTCAAATGGAATGTCATTTCAATGTAGATAAAAATGAAATCAATCATCAATTGTTCCACATGATGGAAACCATGGAATTCATCCTGACCCTATTTTTTAGGCAAGGGGAAATGGTGTTGGAAAAATCTCAAGCTCATTTTTCCCTTTTGAACCAGAAAATTGGTTTGTTGCATACCAAGATGGACAAGTTGCAAGTATAATTTTGATCTGATTTAGAATATTAGATTACTGTCTAAGATCCTCCTCATATTAGAAACAAAATGCTTTCATTATGCTTAAGGATTCATGAATCTTCGCAAGTGAAAAATGAGTTTTTATGCTAATTTTTATGAGCAATTAAACATAAATAAGAGACTGAACAACAGCATAAACATGTACAAAACATCATCAAAAACACTTTACCACAGTAATATGATAATGAGTTCACCCCTCCTGGGCTATGTCTCCTTAGTCTAGCTTCCAATGGCTTGAGCCTCTCTATTATGCTCAAAAGTGTAAAAAATTGTGTTTACAATGTTCAAATGCTACTGAAACCTACTCCAATGAGTCCATCATGTCCAAAAATGGCTATGCAGCCTCTTTTTTCATCCAATTTGGTGGAAAATTGAAAAATTTATGACTTCTCCTTGTTTTCCCAATATTCGCTCCACAAATTGCCCCATTTCCGGCATGATCCTACAAATTAGTTCCCAAAAGTGTTAACTAAATGAAAAAATTTCTGCTCGAAATTCCATAATCTATCGGCACTGACAATCCCATCACAAATTTCAAACGGTGGAAAACCGACGGTCTTAAGGTCTGTGAATGCGGCGGGGCAATGTGCGATTGTGATATGGCAGACCTGACGATACTATTAATTGTAACTCTTAGTCGCAATGCATCTAGGATCCTTTCACAAATCACAATCAGTGGAGAACTGGTGTGTAACATAATGTGAGACTCTGCCTTTTGTGGTGTGTGATTGCGATCTACGATTTCGATTTATCACATCGCAACCCTGACCTTTCTTGGGGCTGATTCTTTAACACGAGGACCTCTATCTTTTGTGAAGTGCGATTGTGATTTATCGCATCGCAACCCTGACTTTCTTGGGCCCAATTCTTTAACACGACTCGCCTGAAATATGCGATTTGTGAAGTATGGGGGCCAATGGCAGCCTGCCACTTGGCGCTTCCCCGTTCGCTGAAGGGCCTTGCCACATCATCTTTTCTTAGCATTTGTCTAAGTCAAACTTGATCTTTGACTTGCTCTAACTTCTTCATACGAGCTTAGATTCGAGTACGTTTACACATTGGAATTAGAATGACAAGCTCTTCAATCTGAAGCTAATTTTATTAAGATTCTAGCACTTTGAATTTTGAGCCTAATTTTGAGCACCTGATCACTGGTGGGCTCCAGTATTGTAGCAATAATGCTGCAACTCTTGGGACTCCCTTCTTTACTTTTATCAACCCGGTAGTTCGTAACAAACTTGGAAGCAACGGTGTTGTATGCACAAGTACTAGCTCTTGCCGCAGTTATCACTTGGTCAGCTGGCACAAGTCCACTAGGGGCTTAATCCAACTTCTATGAGCTCTTATAAGAAGCTTTTTAACTGATGGATGAAAGCTAACTCAAAGGAAGCTAATATACTTGCGGAAATAAACTGAAAGCCAAAAGTAACGCAAACCCTAGCAAACCCTAATTCTACCAGCTAGTCCTACTGATGCAAAGGAGAGAATGCAAACTACTGGAAGGGATGCCATTACTTCTATGAAGGTAAAATACATGTGTCTAGACTACCTCTACCTAAAGAAAACATTTTTTTGTATTTTTGAATAAGTTATTAGAATTATCATGGATGTGCTTTTAACTCGCTTTTTACTGTGCAGGGGTGGATCGAGGAGGAGAAATGCTTGGAAAAGGTTGGGAAGGTTCAGAGAGGGTCTAAGGAGTCCCTAACACCCTTCCGGAGAGTTTCACAAAGTTTGGCTATCAAGAAACCTCATTTGTGAGCTTCTACAGGAAGTCTGCAGGGGTTCTACAGGATGTTCAGAGATTTCTACAGGATGTTCAGAAATTTCTACACGATGTCTAAAACATGGATTTTAGAGGATGGGTGAGTGAGGGAAGATGCATGAATGGATAGGGAGGTAGGATAGGGGCCTGGAGTGACCCAGGGACTGGTGGATGGAGTGGTGAGAGGGTGTAGAAGGCTGACTTGGCTTAAAGAAGGCTAAGACAATGATGGAGCAAGAAGGTAGGGTTACGTGGGCAAAAGGACAGGTGTGAGACGAGGAACCTAGCTAGGAGATGGAACAGCTGGCTCTGATGAAGCTTAGGTGGATGAGAGAGTGGTAGAGATGCCCTGCACGGTGTACATTTAACCGAATCAACAAAGTCTTACAAATAATCAAAGTCCTAGCTAATCTAATCTAACTGTCAATAAAACGAATGAAAAACAACTTTATTTGGAAAGAAAACCATGGACATCAATCATGCAAAGAAACATTTCAGAGATCTGAACCCATAACTAACTTCTGCAAATGAAAACAGTACACTAAGGATTGCATGGTCAAGCAAACTAGTGTTTTTGTTGGGGCAGCACTGTTTCTTCAATTCTAGCCCCTGATCCAATAAGGATGAGGTGAAACTGAGAGTGTTGTTGACCCTTTTCTTGGGGCTTTTTTTCCTGTTATTATCCTACCAATATATTTTAAACATCTGAAGCAATTCTATTCATAAACAGTGACCTATTTAACCAACACAACTAAATCTACCCAACAGAAATACGTTTCAAATGCATAAAAGGAAAACAACGATGCATAAGGGAAAGGTAACAGTACAAAAATGAAGCCCTAGGCTCTCAGGTTGGGCCCAACCCTGAGAGCTATGGCTCCTATAGAAAACTCAGAGTTGATATAAAATCGGACTGCTTCTCATTATCAAAAAATAGTCATAAGTCAAGAGTTATGCCAAAATGGCTACAAGAGAACAAAGTAAAGCTAACAGCACTGTAGTGCAAAATATGCAATGGTTTCAAAAGTCCCTTACGAAGGCTGAGGCCTTAACATTTATACACCACGAGGGCCCTATCTGGCCTCCTAAATCTATGGGACTTGGCTGTCCAAACTGTGAGTAGACAACCCCTTCCAAAATCTGCTTGGCTGCCTTCTAGATCCGGTTTTGGTGGCCTTTGGAGCTCGGAGTTGTGGGTGAAGATCCCGAGGAAGGGCTATTTAATGCCATAGACAACCCCCCTACGAATCCTCACCTCAAGCTTGGTTGTCTTCTAGCCCATGATTGCTCAGTTTTGCTCCAACATGTGTCAAAAACCCTGAAATGAGCACGTGTTAGCCACCTAGGAAGAGTGACTACCCTTATTCATACAAATGACATAAACATACTAAAAAATAATGCATAAGATATGAAAAATGAAGGATTGAACAAGGATAATTAGGCAAAATGAGCCCAATAGGTTACCCAATTTGGGGGCTCATCATCACCCCTTGCTGAATCGGTTGCTCATCCTCTGAGCAACTAGTCCAGCTCATCATCCTTCATGGCTTTGATCGCCTCCCTCACGTCCCAAGCCTCTGCTGTGATATCCTCTTCATGATCATGGAATCCTGCCTTCCTTTCCACCTCCTCCCACTGTCTACCTTCTTCCTCTTCCTTCACTCCTTCTAGCAATCCCAAAAGTAAAGGGGGACTGAATTTCAACCCAATCCAATTGGCCTGCAAGTTCTGGATCAACTGTTTGTAGAGAGGTACCCTCGCCAAGGCCTCCCTCATCCTAGTGGGAGAGTGATATTCCCTTATCTTCAGGCTGTGAGGCAGTGTGTTCCACCGCCTTGTGCAAGCATGCATACAGTTTTCTCCTAACAGCCTCTCCATGTCCTCAAAATGAGCAATGGCTTGAGCCTGTTGCTCAATGTATTCCGGTAGGTCTTGAGGACTGTTGGTCAAATGCTGGTGGGCGCTTATCACTGCCAATGGGTCATTTGGCTCTGCTCTGATCATGAGAGGCTCACTGAGCTCTCTGCCTATGATACCGCGGACCTCTTCTGCTCTCTTCTCCTCACGGCTCATCCAAGAGGCCATGGCCATCATATGGACATCTCCCATCACCATGTTAGGATCCCATGCGTTCATGTCTTGAAGGGCGAAGTTGTGCAAGTAGAACTCTGCCAATCTAGCCCTATCCTCAGATGAACTACTGCCACATAAAGCTGCAAACTGATGATAATTTTGGAAAAGGGTGATGCCCCTTTGGGCCAAGGTATTGATTTGAAACTGTAACCATTAGTCCTTGAGGTATAGGGCATAGGATTTGGCAGGTTGTCTGCACTGCAGGGCCTCCATTGCCCAACTGGCCATGCAGGCCAATTGGGCCTCCTTTTCTTGCAAGTGCTGTTTCAGAGAATGTATCTGCAATTCTTATTCCTGTAGCTGCTGGTTCATTGTCTCAATTTCAGTATGTGTCCCTTCCTTTCCTTGCTGTTCATAAGGGGTATCTGTGGCTGTTGTGGGCCCCTCTTGTTGCTCTTGTTCCCCCAGGATGTAAGGCATGTCTTCCTTCCTCTGTCCCTATGATTGTAGTTGCTGTCTAAGCAGCTCATTTTCTTCCTGTAGCCTGACTCGCTGGCAGTTTCCCACATGTTTTTCCATAGCCAATTCTCTTCTTGCCTCCTTGAGTTGTTCCTCCAAGGGACCTATATCTGCTACTCCTTTAGACTTGGCTATTTTCATCCATGTGTGGGTCCTCACTCTTTCTTCCTCTAGTGCAAAGAAAAGTGGCACTGTGAATTTCTGTGGAATGATCTTTCCGGCCTCCAAGAAGTTATAATAAGAGCCCATGTTGGGCTGGGGGCTAGGTTCCATAATGTGCTCTACCTCTTCTTCCTTTTGTGGTGATTTAGCTGCCTCCCCTTCCATTCTTTCGGTCTCCTTGAGCCTGGCCAATGTTTCCTGTAGAGCAGCTTCAGCATCCTGTAGAAAGGCTTCCGAGTTCAATTTCTCCATCCTTTCCCTCCATGAGGATGTTTTCGGGCTCCCCTGCTCATAAGTAATGGATGCCTTGGAGGGGTATCTATCCCTTGGTGTGGTAGGGGTATCCACAATTGTGATTGGCTCTTTTGATGGAGGCTGGGGTCTGCCAGTCTTAATTCTCACACTCCTTCTTGCTTTAAAATACAGAGGAGTCTCCCTCTTTCATTTTTCCTTTGGCTTGGGAGAGGTACCTAGGGTGGCCAACACAGCTGTTGCCTCCCTAGCTAGAATTTTGGTCGATTTCTCCTTCTGCTGTCATTTTTCTGGAATTCATGTAGAAAGTCCTGTAGTGGCTGGTTTCTGGCTTCCTGTAGAAGCCGTTTTTAAACTTCCTATAGAAATAGCCTTCTGGTTTCCTGTAGAAGCAGATGGCACCGTTTTAGCCTGCTTGGCTAAGGGTGCTTTTTCCTTTAGCTTGGCTGAGGCTGCCTTAGGGGTGCCCTCACTGGCTTGGACTTTCTCAGTCCTTTCTACCCTGCTCTATAGTCTTTTCTCCCTGGGTGTTGGTGTAATTTTACCACCCCCTATTTTGGCAGCTTGGCCTTTTTCTTGTGTTCCTTTCTATTCTTTCTTTGGTGTTTTGCTCGGGGTTTCTTGTCCTTTAGCTTTCTTCTCTGCCTGAGTGTGCTCCTTCTCCTCGCTGCTGGAGGAAGTGAGCTCCTCGGCCAAAATTCGGATGTCATCATCCTTAGACATATTCTGAAAAATTTCCCAGGAGAGAGGGACAGTGTAAGTGTGGAGTGCATCTTCCACGAGGAGCTTGATAAGCCCATGATGGGCTAGCTGGTCTGGTGTCCCCTCTCTCAGTTTGGTGGCACACTCAATCATGGATTACAGGAGGAAGTAAGGAATGCTCAATTTTTTTTTCTGAGGGTAGGTCCATTTGGTGCCTGAGTTCTGTGAGCAACCGGAAATGATAGCCATACACGATGCTAAATTTCCCCTCACACGTAATATACTTCATAATTTGGAGGCTGACTTCACTCCAGAATGGTTGTAGGCTAGTTCTTCGAACTCCATTCTTGTCCTCTGAAAATTGTTCCTCTGGCAAGAAGAACTCTTTTTTAGCTTTCTAACCCAATTTTCTCTCCTCCTTATCCCAGGGTACCCCCATCGGTAGATCAGTTACTCTGCTAATGAGCTGTGGGGTGAGTCTGAGGGTCAATCCTCTGAAGTTGACAACGGCCAATGTCTTTGACTTCGGCTTCAAGGACCTTAGGAATTCTTCTGTAATTTCGTCATCGTGACCTTGAAGCTTGTCACAGAATGACATCTAGTGTGCACGGGAAAACAAGTCCACCACCTCAGGGGTTTCCCGTAATTTCTTGGAGTCAGAAGGTTCTTTTCTAATGAACCCTCCCAGCATGGTAAAGAACTCTGTTTTTTTTGTTCTGAACTTGCCTGCTCGTGTACAGAAGGAGGACTTCGAGATTTCTCTACACAGAGCGCGCTACATCTCCGTTATGCACACAGTCATATAAAGTTCACAATATTTCACTGGTGAGCCTTGACAGTGTCTCAATTTTTCTACAGGAGGGAATTTAATTCAAGACCCTGGAGAAAATCTTGCATGCAGACTATGAAGATAATTTCATGCAACGATAAGAAAACGGCTTTTGAATTCATAGACAGACTTGCATTCACATTTTCCCTACCCCCTGAACACGTCGAATTCACCACCTTTTGAATTATTTGCATGGGAAAGTTATGTTCAGGCCTACCTCACTGAGAATTGCCACCCTCGACGTGAACAATCCAAGCTTCTTCGTAATGTTGGGCTCCCTGTAGCGCAGCTTCCTGTAGAAATCGTGCACGGCTTATAGAGGACGTTACGGTGGTTCTGGACGAGTCTGAGTAGCAATAGGAGGTTGGAACAGACCGAGAACTCGAGCTAACAACTTGCAGAGGAGGAGGACGCATACTCGGCTGCAAAACAGTTGTGAGTGTAAATGACTGCAGTGTATCATAAGTTATTCAACCGGCCGATTTTGAATTGCTGCGGAATTCATGGCACGAGGGTGGGCTATCCCAGTCGATCCATTGGCCGATGTCACAGCCATCATTCCTCGGCATGTCCCTGACCGCCGAATTCTTCCCTCTGCATTCACCGCCGCCATTCCTGTCATACTGCCGCTTCTCCCCGACTGGACACTTCCCACGTGTCAATTGCCCGTATTTTCAGCATAACCAAGCCCATTCGGATCCTATGAGGCCGTCTGACTGGTTGTGGTGGCCAGTTGAATGGCTACCAGACTTGTTCAATCCATCCATTCTCACAGTCATGCACATTTAGAGTATAGCTTATGTAATTTGACGAAATAAGGTTAGGCACTTACCTGTGCGGCCGTGGACGTGGTTTTTTCAGGTTTCGGGACGAGGAATGCTGGATCTGCTTGCTGCTGCTTCGTGCACGGGTGTTGGAGCTCCTCTTCATTGGCTGCTACTGGCTACGAGACCTTGAGACCCGATTTCCTGGTGGTGAATGCTGCATGCACCGGCTTCATGAGCTGCTGGTGTCTCCATGGTATGTGCTCTAGCCAGATCAGCTGCTACAGGATTCTTGTAGTCGTTTCTCCTCCTGGGGTGCATGCTGAAATAAATGAGTCACGTTCACAGGTGCAGGGTCCTGAGGTCACCTTGGCAGGTAAAGTGTGTGAGCCTTTGCATGCTTTATTTCCCACTTAAAAAAAAAAAAAAATTATCTGAGAAAACAGGGTTTTGGTATGACTGTGCAGGTATATTCGACCAGATGGCAGCAATGGTGGTGAAAGGAGGTGAAACAAGTGGAGGATGGAAGAAAAGAGTGGTTGCATGCCTCCTCAATGGACTTCAAGCTTCAAATCCTTCTCCAAAATCGATCCTGGCCCGCCCAAAGGCTCCACAGGATGTTTCCTGTAGAAATACATAACTTCCTGTAGAAAGTCCTGTAGCTTCATGTAGAAGGCTAAACCATGACCAGATTGTGTCCAAACCTTGGAAAAAATGAGTGTTCATGGAGGGAGTGTATGTGAGGTTGCCTAGTAGCTTGGTAGGGACCCTTGTCCTTGAGTTGAGAGGCCTCCTTTTTGCATTGTGTTCCTGCAACCTGCAATAATTTCCAGACATTAAACTTGTTTTTTTCTATTTCTTCCTTCTTCTTCTTTTTTCTTTTTCTTTCTTTCTTTTTTTTTTTTTTTTTTTTAAGAGACAGCAGGGGCGCCTCAATGAGGTTTTCACCCCTACTATCTGCCTTGGGCACCTCAGAGAGGTTTTCACCCAAGGATGTTTTTATTCCAATTGTTTTTTAGTGAGACAGCAGGGGCGCCTCAATGAGGTTTTCACCCCTACCATCTGCCTTGGGCGCCTCAGAAAGGTTTTCACCCAAGGATCTTTTTTATTGCACTTTTTTTTTTTTAATGATGCTCAGGGTGAGCCCAAAACAGAGGCAGAACCCTTCTCTATGACCAGCGCTGATTTTTCCACAGTTTTGATGAACTCTTGCCTCGAAAGAGGTTTCCTGTAGATCTTTAGTCGATGCCCATTGATGAGCATGGGGATGGTTTCTTCATCAATGGTCTGGATAAGGACAGAACCATTGTCATTACACTTCTCCACTGCATATGGTCCTAGCCATCTTGTCCTCAGCTTCCCCTTGAAATCCTTATGTCTAGAATCATACAGCAGCGCCCAATCTCCCGGTTAGAATTGTTTGTCATTAAGGTGCCGGTCATGCCATATCTTCCTTTGAAGTTGAACCACTTCTAAGTGGAGGAGGGCCTGCATTCGATGTTCATCTAACCCGTTCAGCTGCAATAACCTTTCTTGTTGAGCATGGCTGAGATCTAGGTCCAGCTGAGCTGCCATCCTCAATGTGTTGTACTCAAACTCGATTGACAGCAAAGCTCTCTTCCCATAGACCAGCTCATAAGGTGTGAAACTAGTTGTGTTCTTCCAAGTGGTGTTGTAGGCCCAAGTGGCCTCAACCAGGCGATCTACCCAATCCTTTCTGTTGTTGCTCACCACCTTAGTCAAAATCCCTTCTAATGCTCTATTGGTGACTTCCACCTGCCCATTTGCTTGAGGATGATATGGGGTGGAAGTCCTATGCTTGATCTTGTGATGAGCGAGCAAGTCTTCAATTAAGGTGGAGGTGAACTGGCTTCCTTGATCGATGACTAACTCTCTTGGGTAGCCAAATTTGTAGAAGATGTTTTCTCTTAAAAAATCAGCCACCTTTTCTTCTGTTGCTGCTTTGATTGCCTTGGTTTCGCCCACTTTGTCAGATAGTTTGTGCACACAATGATGTAAGACCTTTGCCTTGAAGGAGGGTTGATAGGACCCAAAAAATCCATACCCCACTTCTCAAATGGCTCAAGAGTCACTTGAGTTTGGAGAGGCATTTCGTCCCTTGGAGTTGGTTTCCCCATCCTTTGGCATCGGTCACATTGGCTGATATATCTTCTGACATCTTGATGAAGCGTGGGCCAATAGTAGCCTGCCTGTAGAATTTTGAAGGCAGTCCTCTTGGCTGCAAAATGTCCTCCACAAGGCCCATCGTGACAGGTTAGGAGGATGTCAAAGACTTCCTCCTCCCTTACACAACGCCTTAAGATCTGATCGGGGCCAATTTTGAACAGGTTGCCCCCGATCCAAGTGAATGAGACACTCTTCCTCACGATTCTGCTCTTCTCCTTTGAGGATAGATGCGGAGGGAACTGTGCTGAGACCAGATAGTTTGCTATATCAGCAAACCACGAAGAGAGTATTGAGATAGCAAATAGATGTTAATCTGGCATCTGGTCATCCACTGTTCCTTCTTCACCTGCAGGCAAATCCAATCTAGACAAGAAGTCAACAACAACATTTTCTTTACCTGGTTTGTCAACGATAGTCAAATCAAACTGCTGCAATAAAAGTAACCATCTAATAATACGAGCATTCACATCAGGCTTATTCATTAAATATCTAATTGCAGCATGGTCAGTATGTACAAATGTTTGATAGCCAATGATGTAGTGTCGGAACTTGTTCAGGGAATGGACCACGGCCAGAAATTCTTTCTCAGTTACAGTATAATTCATTTCTGCCTTGGATAAGTTTTTACTGACAAAGTATATGGCATATGGAAGTTTTTCTTCAACTTGTCCTAAGGCTGCCCCTATGGCTTTGTTCGAGGCATCAGTGTGAATGTGGAAAGGTAGGGCCCAGTTTGGGCCTCTCAAAATTGGGGTGGACACCAACTTATCCTTTAATTCATTCAGAGCCCTCTGACAGTCGTCAGTCCATTTAAACTCAACGTCTTTTGCTAAGAGGCCAAACAATGGCGAGGCTAGCTTACTAAAGTCTTTAATGAATCTTCTATAATATCCCGCTAAGCCTAAGAAACTTTGAACATCTCTTACCTTCTGAGGAGGTGGAACCTTTTTGATGATAACAACTTTATTAGGATCCACCTGTAATCCTTGGCGAGAAATGGTATGACCTAACACAGTCCCTTCAGTCATCAGGAATTCACATTTTTCAGGGCTGAGGGATAGTTTCATCTCAATGCACTTGCTTAAAACTTTCTTAGGTTGGACAAGGCTTCTTGGAAGCTAGACCCGTAAGGAGTAAAGTCATCCATATATATTTCCACCGAATCATGAACCAACTCGGCAAAGATGCTCAATACAGCTCTCTGGAAAGTGGCAGGGGCATTGCATAGCCCAAAGGGAAGGACTCAGTAGGCAAAGGTACCCCATGGACAAGTGAAGGTTGTCTTATCTTGGTCCTCCGGGCTGATTTGGATCTGATTATACCCACTGAACCCATCTAGGAAAGAGAAAAAATTATTTCCTGCCAGTCCATCCAACACTTGATCTATGAAAGGCAGAGGGAAGTGGTCTTTCTTGGTGGCTTTGTTCAGTTCTCTGTAGTCCACACAGATTCTCCACTTCCCATTTTTCTTGGGTACCAACACCAGAGGGGAAACCCATTCGCTGCCCGATATGGGGTAGATGAATCCTACATCCAACAATTTTTGCACTTCTTCTTTAACAATGTCCTTAAGGGCTGGATTCATTCTCCTCTGAGGTTGCCTGACTGGTTTTCAGTCCTCCTTAATGTAAATATGATGGGTACAGACCGAGGGATGGATTCCTTTCATTTCCTTGTAGCTCCAGGAAAAAGCCTCCAAATGGTGGGTCAAGAGGCTACATAGCTCCTTTTCCTGAGAGGGAGAGAGAGAGGAGCTAATCTTTAAAGTTCTTTCAGGGCCAAACTCCACATTCTTAACTCTGGGAGTGGTCGGATCAGTCGCACATAGGTCCACTAAAGCATTGGCTTGGGTATCTTCCACCAACTCTTCCAAGGATAGTGCACCAGGGGGAGGATTTTGGATTAAGTTCTCAATCAAATCATCCTTGGTTTAAGGACCTCCCCTGGTGGCCTCTACTGTGCATAATGGTGCAGAGTAGACCTCATCCTCATCTCCTTCTTCCAACCAAAGTGGTAAGTCATGCTCTAGCAGAGGTTGGGCAGGAGGGTATAGGACTAGCTGCTTGGACATAGGACCATTTTTGATGGTCATGTTTCCCGCTCGATAGCTGATGTAAGCATCCGCAGTGGCTAACCAAGGCCTTCCCAAAATGAGGGGGTATCCAGTAAGCTTTGCCTTGGGTTGAAGGACCAAGAAGTCCGCAGGATACTCCCAAGAGTCAACAAAGACCAAGACATCCTCCACAATCCCTTTGAGAGTCACGGTGGAGCGATCTGCCAACTGTAGGACTGTCGAGGTCTTCCTTAAGGAACTTTGAAGGTTGAGCTTAAGCATGGTGTCCCTGGTCATCACATTAATGGCGGCCCCTAGATCAATCAAGGTGTGGGGTATGATGGTGCCATTGATGTGGACATCAACTACAGGACTCCCAGGGTCCAAATACTTTGGACAGATTACTTGCCCCAACATGAGATCGGACAGTTGTCCGATGACATTGATGGTGGAGGCATCTCTCTTTCACCTGCCTGGGTGCCTGAAACACTTCTCCTTAATCAATTTGTTGTATATCGGTACATCTTTTATGGCCTGGAGAAGTGGTATTTTCACACACAACTGCTTGAGTTCTCCCAGAAGCTCATTCTCTTCTGGGTTGGGTTTTGTGGTTACTGTGAGTCGCTCAGGAAAGGGTGGAATGGCTTGGGGTTCACTTTCCTATTTCTCTTCCTCCTCCTCTAGGGGAGGAGGTTGGCACTCTGGAAGGACCTTCCCAGATCGCAGGTTGATCTCCTGGATCTCCACAGCATAGGTAGGGCCCCAGTTTATACCTGTTGGGCCTGTCTGTTGTTGGGGTTCGGGTTCGGTTGAGCAGGCATCTGGGGTTGTCTTGGAGGAGCAGGAGGTAATGGTTGTGGTTGAGCCAGTGGTGGAGGCAAAATGGCGGGAGGAGTGTTGTACTGGGGCCTCCACCCTAGTTGAGGTGCATTCCACTGAGGTTGTGGCTGGGCATGTGAGTGAAACAAATGAGAAGGAGGTTGAGTATGGTATGGAGATGGATAAGACCACGGAGGAGGTGTGGACCAGGAAGGATGAGCAGGGGGTCCCCAAGAAGGTATATGAGCGGATTGGTTGGGGTTATAATAAGCTTGGGATGTCCCTTGCATCCCCTGCTGGTAAGGTCTAGGTCCATGTGGCCTCCTCTGGTTGAGGAAGTAGAGAGGTTCAGTAGCCACCTCATCCCCTAGATACATGGCTTTAAATCCAGGCAAGGTAGGGCATTGGTTGGTGGGGTGGTCTTCCTCACAAATGAAACATACCTCTACTGAGTGTAATGGGCACTCATTCTTGGGCTGCTTCCTCGTGCATCTAGGACAAAAAATGGCCAAAGCCCTCTCAGCTTCCTCTTTCTTTTACTGAATTCGGAAGGTATCAAGTTGCATGGCAATAGTCTGTCTCATCTCACTCTTGAGGTCTTCCATCTGGTTAGCAAACTCATCCTTGGAGAAGGTGGTACTAGCTGAAAGATGATTCCCCCTACCTCTCTTTCGGGCCGCCCTAGAATGGTTTCTAAACACAGTATTTATGTCCTCATAAGGTAGTTGGTAGATGTCTCCTCTATCCAGCATGTTAAGGGTGTCCAGAAGGTCTTCAGGGACTCCTCGGAGCAGAACCAGCTTCAAAGATTCCGGGTCAAGTGTGCACCTGGCCCGTTTATAACTGAGTTGGAACCTTTCCTCATAGTCTTCTAAAGATTCATCGCTTCCCATGGTCATCCGGAAGATTTCTCCCTTAGTTTCCTTGGATCTACAGTAGTCCCTGTATTTGGCATTGAAAGCTTGTTGCATCTGAGCCCAAGTGGTGATACTGTTTCCAGGTAACCCCATGAACCAGCGTAATGCTGCGTCCTTGAGGGTAGAGGGAAAGAGTTTCAACTTTTGCTCATCCTCAGCATAGTCATAAGTTCGACAAAGGACAGCAAACTCAAACAGGAAGGTATCAGGGTCTTCAGTAGTCAATCCATGGAAGTGAGGCAAAGTGGAGGGGCTTATGTTTTTCATTTTCATGTCTCCATTGGTCTCTCGTATGGGAAAGGCACATTCTATTCTCTCATCTTCTCTTCTACCATTTCGGTTTAAGCCATGGCTTCAGATGGAGTTTTCTCTAACTCTTATTCTGTTATAGGATCTTTGTATATCTTAGGAAGTTCACCTATAGGTTCTTCTGGCTCACTGTCACCAGAGAAGAGATAAGGTTGACTCAGTGATGTGGTGGGGGTGTTGGGTAAGAATTTTCCGGTTTTATCTCTGTTCCTACGAGGCATGAAATGGAAAGACTTTTGATTGCTTTTGTTTTTTTCTTCTAGTACCTGCAAAACTAAAATAGATTGAACTGCAACTAACTATCTTGCTGAAATGAAAATGCGGAATTGAAATGAAAGCACGAAAGGACTAATCTATTTTTCTCAAATGAAATTGCAGGAATTAAATGCTAGTCTACGCTTGCTGAATTGAAACGCTAATCTACGCTTGGAGAATTGAAATTGCGGAATTGAAATGCTAATCTATGAAAGCAGTAAATATCTACTCTACTTTTGCGGAAATGAAATGAAATAAACTACTTAGTAGATGGTTGTAGGAGAAAATAGAAGAAAAGCAACAGCCACCAATACTTTGATGCTTCCCCGGCAACAGCGCCAAAAAGATGGTGGGCTCTAGTATTGCAGCAATAATGCTGCAACTCCTGGGACTCCCTTCTTTACTTTTATCAACCTAGTAGTTCGTAACAAACTTGGAAGCGACGGTGTTGTATGCACAAGTACTAGCTCTTGCCGCAGCTGTCACTTGGTCAGCTGGCACAAGTCCACTAGGGGCTTAAGCCAACTTCTATGAGCTCTTAGAAGAAGCTTTTTAACTGATGGATGAAAGCTAACTCAAAGGAAGCTAATCTACTTGCGGAAAGAAACTGAAAGCCAAAAAGTAACGCAAACCCTAGCAAACCCTAATTCTACCAGCTAGTCCTACTGATGCAAAGGAGAGAATGCAAACTACTGGAAGGGATGCCATTACTTCTATGAAGGTAAAATACATGTGTCTAGACTACCTCTACCTGAAGAAAACATCTTTTTGTATTTTTGAATAAGTTATTAGAATTATCATGGATGTACTTTTAACTGGCTTTTTACTGTGCAGGGGTGGATCAAGGAGGAGAAATGCTTGGAAAAGGTTGGGAAGGTTCAGAGAGGGTCTAAGGAGTCCCTAACACCCTTCCAAAGAGTTTCACAAAGTTTGGCTATCAAGAAACCTCATTTGTGAGCTTCTACAGGAAGTCTACAGGGGTTCTACAGGATGTTCAGAGATTTCTACAGGATGTTCAGAAATTTCTACAGGATGTTTAAAAAGTGGATTTTATGAGTGAGGGAAGATGCATGAATGGATAGGGAGGTAGGATAGGGGCCTGGAGTGACCCAGGGACTGGTGGATGGAGTGGTGAGAGGGTGTATAAGGCTGACTTGGCTTAAAGAAGGCTAAGACAATGATGGAGCAAGAAGGTAGGGTTACATGGGCAAAAGGACATGTGTGAGACGAGGAACCTAGCTAGGAGATGGAACAACTGGCTCTGATGAAGCTTAGGCGGATGAGAGAGTGGTAGAGATGCCTTGCATGGTGTACATTTAACCGAATCAACAAAGTCTTACAAATAATCAAAGTCCTAGCTAATCTAATCTAACTGTCAATAAAACGAATGAACAACAGCTTTATTTGGAAAGAAAACCATGTACATCAATCATGCAAAGAAACATTTCAGGGATCTGAACCCATAACTAACTTCTGCAAATGAAAATAGTACACTAAGGATTGCATGGTCAAGCAAACTAGTGTTTTTGTTAGGGCAGCACTGTTTCTTCAATTCTAGCCCCTGATCCAATAATGATGAGGTGAAACTGAGAGTGTTGTTGACCATTTTCTTGGGGATTTTTTTCCTGTTATTATCCTACCAATCTATTTTAAACATCTGAAGCAATTCTATTCATAAACAGTGACCTATTTAACCAACACAACTAAATCTGCCCAACAGAAATACGTTTCAAATGCATAAAAGGAAAACAACGATGCATAAGGCAAAGGTAACAGTACAAAAATGAAGCCCTAGGCTCTCAGGTTGGGCCCAACCCTGAGAGCTATGGCTCCTATAGAAAACTCAGAGTTGATATAAAATCAGACTGCTTCTCATTATCAAAAAATAGTCATAAGTCAAGAGTTATGCCAAAATGGCTACAAGAGAACAAAGTAAAGCTAACAGCACTATAGTGCAAAATATGCAATGGTTTCAAAAGTCCCTTACGAAGGCTGAGGCCTTAACATTTATACACCATGAGGGCCCTAGCTAGCCTCCTAAATCTATGGGACTTGGTTGTCCAAACTGTGAGTAGACAGCCCCTTCCAAAATCTGCTTGGCTGCCTTCTAGATCCGTTTTTGGTGGCCTTTGGAGCTTGGAGTTGGGGGTGAAGATCCCGAGGAATGGCTATTTAATGCCATAGACAACCCCCCTACGAATCCTCACCTCAAGCTTGGTTGTCTTCTAGCCCAAGATTGCTCGGTTTTGCTCCAACATGTGCCAAAAAACCTCAAATGAGCACGTGTTAGCCACCTAGGAAGAGTGACTACCCTTATTCGTACAAATGACATAAACATACTAAAAAATAATGCATAAGCTACGAAAAATGAAGGATTGAACAAGGACTAAACAAGGATAATTAGCCAAAATGAGCCCAATAGGTTACCCAATTTGGGGGCTCATCAATCACTCCTCCCCAGTGGAAGCCTTTTGGGCCCCAAAAGGATCACTCTCCATTGTCCAACAAGTGAGGGTCAATTCCCTCACCTTTCTAACCTCTATCCATTTGGCTATTAAAGGATTGGTACCCTTGAGCCCCACTCGAAGATAATCAATACTTCCCCTTTTTGATGTTCTTGTCCTTCTATAAGTATAATGTCTTGTTGAATCTCATCAAGGAATTCTAGAGTAAATTCTTTAATAGATGGAATTTTACTATTCTCTCCTTGATACTCAATCAAAGGAGGTTCATACAACCTTAAGTTCTCAACATTAACAACAACATAAATTTTCATATATGAAGGCAAATCCAACCTAAAGGCATTTTTACCAATCTGTTCCAAAATTTTGAATGGACCATATCTAATTGGTTTTATATTTTTTCCTTCTCCTTAGAGCCTCTATTTGTTAATGTGAAGCCAAACTTCATCACCAACTTGGAACTTGTGATCTTGACGATGCTTGTCGTGCCTTGATTTGTACTTGCCTTAGCTTTTCTCAAGTTGTTCTTGAACCTTTTGGTGTACTAATTGGATTTGTTCAATGAACTTTCTTGCTTTTTCTATGTCTCTATGACCTTCAATAGCAACATCGTAGCCAAAAATAAAATCCAAAGGAAATTTAGGCAAGTATCCCAAGCATGCCTCAAATGGCGAACTTTGAGTTGAAGAGTGCTTGGCTCAATTGTAAGCATGTTGAATATAGTGAAAATGTTCATCTCGCAACTTAGGATGTTTGCTGCAATACCCACGAAGAAGATGTATCATTGTTCTGTTCACCAATTCTGTTTGACCATCTGTTTGTGGATGAAAGGTAATAGTCTTTTTCAATTTGGTGTCCATGAATCACCACAAGCATGACCAAAAATTCCCAACAAAGTGAGAATCTTGATCACTAACAATAGATGTGGGCAATCCAAAAACCAAAACATTTTGAAAGAATAACTAAGTAGTTTGTTCACGTGTAACTTGCTTTTTACATGGCATCAAAATACACTGTTATCACCAAAAAAGTGATCATCTAGCCTAATTTACTAGATGGATTGAAGTACACCATGTAAAGCCAGTTTTACTATAGTAAAATTTCTTTCATTGTGAGAAATTACTTAATAAACCACCTTTGTTAAGTAATTTATAATTAAACCCATGAAGAATAATTAAATAAGTCACTATTTGATTTTCTTCTAGGAATAATTAATTAAACCATAGTTCAATTATTATTCCTTGTCATATTTGACCCAATTGTGAAAAATAAACATATAAATCATTAATTATCTTATTTTTCTCTAAGAATAATTAATTAATCATTATTCGTTGTCAAATTTGACTAAATCCCTTAGGAATAATTAAATAAATCATTATTTGTTTATTATTCCTTAACCAATTTCATGAGATGATAAATAAATCATTTATTTATTTATTATTTCTAAATAAAAGTTTAAATACTTTTTCCCTCCTAACCAAATATAATAAAATATTCCAAGAATAGGGTTAATAATATTTTATTATTATTCATTATTCGAGGATAACTCAATATTTTGCTATAAATAGAAGAGTTTTACATTCATTATTCATTTTTTATTATTTTCATTGTTGTACTCACTACTGTAAGTCTAATAATTTTCATTGTCCACCACCATTTTTCTTCCATTTCAGTTCCCATTGAGCTCAAACATTTCATTTGTTGGGTTTACACATTATAGAGGAGAGAGACTCTATCAAAAAGCTGAAGATGTTTAAGGATATCCAAGAACTCATCCCATAGAGGGGGATTGGTAACATTTATTTGTTCCCTTCACAGGTGTTATAATAAAATATATTCTTTGTATATCTAATTTTCATTGGATGATTGGAGTTATTAATGTTTCTATTTGTTGTTTAACTATGATTGTAGCATAGATCGGGACTTTGGCAGGTTTTGTTTCTATCAATTGCTGCAGATCTACAATTTTTAGCCGCCATTTATATTGTTGAGACTGTTTGTCATCCATAGTCTTAAGTGGGTTCTTTTCATACATCTTTGAGAAGAAAACACTACAAAAAAATTGGTGACTCCACTGGTTTTATACTTCAGATCCAAAAACCTGGGTGACATTCAATTTTTAGTTTAGGGTTTCTTCTTTTTTCAGTCTCTTAATGTTGTTTACTAGATTTTTAACCCTATATCTGTCAAATTTATGACTTCCGCAAGTTTTCTGGTGTTTTCCGCAGGTCACAGGAATCAACTGCGACAAAGATGACTATTTTTTTCAAAATTTTCCAACCGAGAATCAAGGAGCAGAAATCACAGATTTTAGCCCAAAAAGTGCGATATGGAGTCCAGAGTGCACCTTTCAACCCAAAAAGTGTGATCCCACCTGAAAACAGGTAAGTACTTGCAATTTTATGGTTTTTGGGTTTTTATCAAATTTGTTTCTGGATTTTTCTGAGAGCTGTCTACTAGGTTGTCTGACCTCTGTCTCATCTCACTTAGGCCTTGATCTACTCTGATTTACTCGTTGAAGTGGAATTTAGCCCCCTAGGGCTTCTAGTGCGCTTCCACCTCTATAGGAGTTTAGCTGAGTGAGTAATCTGAGTTTCTGCGACACTTTCAGCCATATTTTCCAGATCTAACCCCTTCTATTTCATATCTCCAAATATAGGTTTTTTCCATCCATAGTTTCATATTAAACCTTGTTTGGTCATTTTCCTTAGGATCCTATCAGTGGCCCTAGGTTTTTCACCCATCTCCCTATCTTTTTGCAACAAGCTTCCTCTCTAGTTGTTTGTTGTTGATACACCCCTTTCTAGGAGCCTAATGTCATTTGATCCCAGTCACATTAACAATTAGATATCTTGACCTTTTTAGTGTGTTTTCCATCGACTCAGCCACCAACCAGCACAGTGTTTGTAAACTCAATTTCGGTGGGGTTTCGTTAATTTTTTTGCTATTCATTTTCTGTTGTTAATTTCAGTTTATTTTCAGCAAGCTTTCTTCTTATTTACAAACATGATCTGGGTTTAATCAATAAATACACCTGCACACATAAGCACACCTTAAGCAAAGGGTGCTTGGTTTACACCGCCAAGCCAAGGCTTAACATAATAAATTTATCTCCCCTCATCGAGACAATGTCATATTGTTGATATCCCTTCACCATTTTTGTGTCACATGTGTGTTACCATCATTGCGCCATCAAGGCGTTTGTCGCAGAGACTATTAGGCCTTCACCCCCAGTTTCTACTTGGGCATATTACCCCTCCCCGTCGAGTTCGAGTTCATATATCTCTGAGTCCCCATACCGACTCTTCTTCTAGTTCATACAATTCCTCATCTAATTCTGAGCCTCCTTCACTGTATATCGTCACCATGTATGAACCCATAGCTGGTGCAAGAACCCAACCTATGGTTGGCTCCGGTTTTATCCTGGTAGTCACATCAAGTGGAACAATCTCAAGAACTATTTTGACAACCCCCATGCTCCCTTTTATTGTCGGGTTAAGTCTACTAGATTTTAGCCAGTTGATAAATGACCCCATACACCACAATGCTGGTTGGCCTTCCATGCCGACTAAGCTTCCCTCAGACATCCCAAAGTTTGAGGGTAATTCTAGATAGGACCCTACTAATCACGTCCACTCTTTCCACATGCGGTGTTCATTAAGCTCCATTACCGATGACTCCATTCATCTTTGGTTGTTCCAACACACGCTCACTTAAGACACTACAAAATGGTAAGTAAACTAGCCTGCCACATCTCATTCCATTTTCGCAACGCTTGCTAAAGCATTCCTGTCATATTTTTCCAAATACCTCTCTAGTACGACATTGGTACAGGGCTATTGACCTCATTTTTTCAGTCCTCTGCCACTCACCTTTCCGACCATGTTCAAGAGTGGCGTCGAAGGAGGAGCACATGTCGTGCCCCACCCTTCGAAGACCATGTCTATCTAGATTGGTTTCTTAGGAGCCTTTTAGCACCCATTGGAAAATATGTCATGTCCCATTTTCCTCAGACTGAGGAAGAAGCTCTCCAAACTGCTCTAAGATATGACTTGATTTATGCGCAATTTGGTTATGTCTATACTGTCATTCCAGACCTTCCCTATCCAGGAAGTGTCAATGCACTGGGGACATCTCACGCCATCAACGGTATCATTAGAACCCTTCACACCCTTCGCCATATACTCAGCAAAGTTATGGCTATCCGCAGGGGGGCACCAGTTCCTCTAACACTCATGCCCCTCCTGCTAGCAACATGTTTTCAGGGCCTCAACATGTTTGCCAAACGGTTTCTCTTCCTTATGCACAGCCAAACGCTCCAACCCCTCAAGCATTAGTGTTGCAACATCCCATGCATTCTTAGCCCCAACAGCCACCGCCCCCTCAAGGTCAAGTTTTTGTGCAATAGAGTGCAACCAATCCCCAAAATTAGAAGAAAAATAATAAGGGGAAGGGTAATAAGGGTAACTAGAGTAATAAAGGTAATCAACCTAGTGAACCCCAGCGGAACTAGCCTAACACTAGCAACCAACAACAGTGCAGTCAGCCTAAGCAGAACAAGGCTATTCGTATGAACAAGCCTTCTGCATGTTGTGGTGTACATGGCCATTATATGCATGAGTGTCCTCTCTTACCCCAGACGCACCAAATGTGGGAAGATCAAGTAGCTTCTAGAGATCAACAATCGCCTCAGAATCCTGCACCATCTCAACCGGCAGTGCTTACAAATCCTTTCCCTCGGCAAGGATTTGTTGTTGCTCAACCTCAGCCAGGTCAAGTAGCCCATCCTCTCCAACCTTCTGGTCCTAATGACTACCAGATCCTTATGATGAATTTTGATGAGGTTAACCCTTCTGATATCAACATGCAAACTTAGTCGCGTCAATATGACAAGCCATCAACTTCGTCCACCACTGAGTCCAAAACCAAAGCATCTGTTGAGCCTCTTACGACACCAAATGGTCCATTACAGATCCCTCAACCTAAAGTTGAGGCCATTCCCAAGATCCCAAAGGGACCATTACGCTGTAATGCGGCTTCTAACTGAGCTTCCCATACATATATTATAGTAAATGACTTGGCACAATCACCTGCCACCATGTCGATGCTGGAAGTACTCCAGTCATGTTCATATCAAAATAAAGCTCTACTAACTGCTTTGGGTGCAATGGATCCTTCTAACGATCATTTTATTATCTTCCTAGTTGATACATCAGAACATCCCCCATTTCCTTCATCTGTTGCTTTCCAGATACCAGTCCAAGTTCGTAATGCCATCATCTCTTGATGCATTATTGATGAAGGTGCATCCACCTATGTGATTGCTGCTGCCGTTTGGAAACAAATTCAACCAAGGTTTATTCGCACTCCATAGTCATTTCACTAGGTAAGCGCATGAATTTCAAATTTCAAAATTATTTTCGTGGATGCAATAGTTTTACTTGAGCTTCAATTGAAGGCAATTTCAATCTACTTTCATAGAATCTTTTACTACTAGTCATTACATAGCTTGAACTACTAATCGTTATAGATCACTTAGACCTTAGCAAAGAAGCATAAGAAAATAAATAGAAGATCTTTTTATTATATATCAAACAAATAACATCAAAAAACACTATGTACCCCACACATATTTCAAGTTTGTATATGCTTTCATTCTCAGCATTATAAAGAGATTATTAAAATTAATCTGCCTAGACCTTAATCAGACACAAACCTTTGGGTGGAAAGAAAATAGTGAAACACTTAGCATTATCCATTGCCAGAAGATTTTCCATTCTCTATTGACCTTAACCCAAGAGCATGTAAACAAGGGGCTCTTCCACATTTATCACCTTTTACCTTAATTCAGTTACCAAAAACCCTTTGACATAACCCCTTTTACTAAGCCCACCAGGTACACAAGAAGGAAGCATCTTGTAATCAAAGGAAACATAAGCCTAGAAAGGTTCAACCTATAGCCTTGAACCTTTCCATCTTCAACCTTCATCACTATCCAAGAAAATAAAGGTGGTCTCGTAATATTTACACTCTCTATGAATCACTTTGCAATCCAACCACCACATGGAACAATCTATTAGAACCTCATTTGACACAACAATAAACATCAGAACACCATCAGACTGCATACCTTACCAAGCAATTTCACTACATATATATGTTAACATTCTCAATTGATAAATTTTGTATCTTGAGAATCACATTACATTAACAAGAGCTTGTACTAGTACAATTCGTAATGCATCAAACAAGAAAACATGTGAAACATCTAGTTGTGCTAATGAATAGACAAATCCTAATATATCTGATTGATCATGAACTTTTACAAATAATAATATATGCATGCGGTAACAATTCTCATATACCAATTTAAAATATTACGACTATCGCCTAGTTACATATGTTGTTGGTCACCTAGGAACCCAGTTACCAAATAAAATTTGTTATCTAATCACCCAGATCCTAAATAAACTCTATTACCTAATGCTCACGGGTCTCTATTCAACCTGTATACTCATTGAAGCTACAACCCTAGTCAAGGTAGTGCAGCAATGCTTGACAGACGTATGGATTGATACTAACCCAAGAGAGAAGGATGGATCAACTAGTCAGAGCCAATAGGGCATAGCTAATCATTTTTTCTATTTATCCTAGCACTGGCTGGGTGGGAGAGGAATAACTTACTCCTTTTCTTCTCTAGAACATGTGCTACAGAGAGAGACTATTTAAAGACTTACTAGGATTAATCCGGTTTATCTCGTTTTATAACCTTAACTTCAAAGGACTTATTTCCTCAGACTTAAAAGACCAATCCTTCATTATAGTAGTAGTAATAAGGCCTATATATATATATATATATATATATCTTTTAGGCCCAAAATTAAAGCGGATTGTTGCTGAGGAGAATATAGCATGACCCACCCTCTACCAATTTTAATGAAAACCGAAACGAATCCCATCTACATACGATGCTACAACTTATGGCCCTTACTCTTGAATACTCTTGAATTTGGATCTTAAACTGAGAGGTAAACTACTTATGGTTATGAATAAATTGCCTTTTCCAATAGTAGCCATTGGGGGAATTTTGAGATCTCAGCCTCCTAAGGAAATTATAAAACAATAGTTGAAATAATAAAATAAGATTAGATTATATCATCAAATTTTAAAGGGAAAAAAGAAAAACTATTTTGTCAACTCATATTTTCAACTTATCTCCTTATCGGTTTACTCAAATTTCCAGCGGAAACACTCGTTGGATGAATAATTTGATTCCTCATCCAAGGAGTACCCATGTTGCATACTTTTTATGAACCTTACTACACAAAAAATGAGAAATACATGAAAAGCGTGATTGCAATCACACTTTTCATGTATTTCTCATTTTTCGTGTAGCAGGGTCCATCAAAAGTATGCAACATGGGTACTCCTTGTATGAGGAATTAAATTTTGCATCCAACGAGTATTCTCACTCAAAATTTGAGTAAAACCTTAGGGAGATAAGTTGAAAATACGAGTTGAAAAAGTAGTTTTATTATTTTATTATTTTTTAATCTTTTTTCTTTTTTATTCCAAAAATGGTGAATCATCTCCCATGGTTGACATCATCATCATGAACCATATTGGTTCTTATAAAGTTTATTTCGGTTGTACATTTTTCTTAGGAGGCCCATTTTAGACCTCAAAATTCCCCTAATGTATTTCTGAAATTGGGTGGAAATCATTCATCCACAAGGTCAATAACAGATCTTGCACCATAGTTATACAAACATTGAAGGAAAACAAAGGCTTATATACAAACCATAAGCAATAGTACAAAATATGAAGAGAAACTTACAGCTTGTGATAAAATTCTTTCCATTACTAGCTATGTGGTTGCATTCAATGCATATGTAAATTGGACTATAGCGAGAGATAAATTTTCTAAATTTCTAAGTCACGAGCACCCAGTCCATTCCCTCCACTATTATGTTCATGTGAATGAAGTCAATGATTTTAATACCTCCAATGCTGAAACGCTGCAACCTCTACCAAATGAAGACAAGTTTTATTTTCGCTCACCACATGGTTGTCTTCGTTGGATGCATGAAGATAAGTTTCATTTTCTCTAACCACGTGGTTGTCCTCTTCTGTGTTTTATGGAAGTGCGTTCACAAGTCTAGAAATTTGTGGAGAGACTGTATATGAAGAATATCTCTAAGTGTGTGTTATATATGTAATTATAAAACAATACATCTCATCAACTTTAAAAAAAAGTTCATCCTATAGTATGTATTGTGGATTCATGCCTTGAATCCCTTCCTTTGATTTAGGAACTAGTGAGTAGTATGCATAAGTGAGGTGACTGATTCTTTATAGTTATTGATGAATATCTCTAAATGTGTGTTATGTATGTAATTATAAAACAATGCAACTCATCAACTAGTGATTAGTATGTGTAAGTGAGGTGATTGATTCTTTATAGTTATTGATGAATATCTCTAAATGTGTGTTATATATGTAATAAATAAACAATGCAACTCATCAACTAGTGATTAGTAAGCTCATCAACAAGTGATTAGTATGCGTAAATGAGGTGATTGATTCTTTATAGTTATTGATGAATATCTCTAAATGTGTGTTATATATTTAATTATAAAGCAATGCAGCTCATCAACTTTAAAAAAAGAGCATCCTATGGTAAGCATTGTGGATTCATGCTTTAAATCCCTTCCTTCGATTTAGGAAATCGTGATTTGAAACTCTTGATTCGTATGCATAAGTGAGGTGATTGATGCTTGAATTGGAAGAGTCATCGCTTCCATTCAATGATTTGAAATAGAACTGGAAGTGTTGCCTCTTCCATTCAATCCATAGAGATTCAAACTCACTTCCTCCATCTTCCATCTATTGGCCTTACCTAGTGTTGTTAAACATTAATTCCAACCACCGCCTGCATTCAATGCACTGTCTAGTTTCTTTTGGAGAGTTCAAGAGGAAGTTTCGAGAGTTCAGTTAGTTTCCTGAGGAACCCATCGCCACCAACATTGAGAACCTTCATCACCGTGTATAAAATCATTCTTTGGCAATGTGAAATCCAAGTTGTGTGTTTTGTGTTCAGTTTTGAGTTATGCACTCTCTAATTTGGTATCAGAGAAACATGAGTGTTGTGCGAGTGAAGTTTTATGTGAGAAATCAATTTGAGAGATCATTGTGTGAGCTCTTGAGATTGTTGTGTTGAGCATTAAGGAAAGTCTGGGTGCAGTTCATTGTTGTGTGTGAGTTTTTTCTTCTACAAGTTGAGCTGTCGTGAACTTATAGTCTTCATGGAGAATTCAGTTTGAGAGTGTGAAGTTTCTCTGTGAGCTATTAGTTGAGAGATCGTTGTGGCCATGTTGAGCATTGAGTGTATGTTGCAGAGTGTCCAACACATAAGCTTCGGTGGAGGGTGTATTTTTCAGAGCTTTTGTGTTCCACTAAGTCTCGAGAAAGCAAGATCTGAAGGAGGCATGTGATCACAATCTGTTTTGGTTTGCAAGAATCCTTTGCTGGTACAAGTTGTGCGTAAGGGTAAAACCATATTCCCAATATTTTTGTTTAAATCAGTTGCAGAGTATTTAATCTAAAATTTATGCCTTATAAATTTGGAAAGGAAAAAGAAATGAAGTTTTTTATTTGGTTTTAAGTTGAAAATTCGATTTTATAAAAGTGGGATATTTTATATGTTGGAGTTATCTGTGGCGGTGATTTTTTTATGGTGAATAGAATATTTATGAACCTTTTATTATTGAAGTGCGTGAAATAAGAATGTGGTAGTTGCTATGGGTTCTTAAATTTATGGAAATTCTTAACTAAGTACAAAAATAAATATGTGGTTGAATAAGTGAAAAGTGTTGTGGAGTGTTGATTAATGATTGGTGTCCTAATATTTTTTTTAAATTGGTGGTTTTTATTTTAGAAAGACTCTTGAAATATTGATGGTTGTTTGATGAAATCATGTTTTGTTTGTCATTATAAAAATTATATATATAACTTAAAAAGGAGGGAGACATATTGTTCAATAATATTTTTGAGTTGTGAAGTTCAATATAACTTTATGACTTTTGCTTGAGGAATTATATTTGTGATTAAGGAGTCATTAAATTTATTGGTTGGAGGATCCATAAGATTAATATTATGGAAAATGTATTAGCAGAGTCTTATCTATCGGATTCTAACAAGCTAGATGGTGAAAATTATGCAAATTGGAAGTTTAAGTTGCAGACTTTGATGGAAGGCTACAATATATGGACGATTGTGTTTGGAGATGAAGTCAAGCCAGTGTCCCTTCAAGCCATAGATGCTGCAATTCAAGATTGGGAGCGACGAGAAAAAAAAGTGAAGGTGCTTTTGCAGATGTCCATTAAGGACAATATTATTCCACACATTAGAGAGTGCAAAACATCCAAGGAGACACGGGACACTCTCAAAAATTTGTATGAGATGAAGACTACAAATCAAATATTGTATTTAAAGAGTAAGCTTCGTTTAGTTGAGATGGAAGAAAATGAAAGTTTCAATACTTTTATTTCTAGCATTAAATATCTAAACGATCAATTAGGTGACATTGGTGAAACAATATCTAGTACAGACTTGGTTACTATGACATTGGTGAAACAATATCTAGTACAAACTTGGTTACAGTGACATTAAATGGAATGCTTGATGAATATCAAATTTTTAGCACTGGTCTTTCAGCTAGAGATAAGGACCCTACGTTTGATGAGTTGGCAGGTATACTTATGTAGGAATATGAGTGAAGAAGAACTCTTAAACAGAAATCTCCCAATTTAGATTTAGCATTGATGGCTAAAGGGAAGCAGTCCTTCAAATGAAAACAATGGGATAAAAATAAAGGAAAAAAGCCACAGGTAAAATCATTTCAGAGTACACCTTTACCAAGGACAAATGTGAAATAAAGTAGAGATGATGTGTGTTATTACTGTGGAAAACTTGGTCATTTTGCTAAGAATTGCATGAAAAGAAGGTTTGATCAATTTAAACAAAGAAGGCATTCGGGAAATTATGTTGATAAAGATGAAACAATTAGTCATGACTTTGGCAATCTTAAATTGTTTGTGTCCAATGCTTCTTTATCAGTGTAAATTGATGATGATAATGCTTGGTTTATAGATTCTGGTGCATCAATCCACATGTCATGCAAAAGAGATTGGTTTGATACTTATCATGAGGTTAATAATGGTGCACATGTCTATTTAGGAGATAATATATCACATGAAATTAAATGATATGGTGATATAAGTGTTATGTTGCCTAATGGACAATAAAAATAAATTCAAAATGTGGTGTATATTCCAGGATTAGAGAAGAGCTTAATTTCAGTCTCTACTATTATAGATCAACATTTAAAAATTGAATTTGTGAAATCACATATTTTGGTAAAGGATGTGCAAGACAACTACAAGGTTGTTGCAAAAGGAATGAGAGTTGGAGGATTATACAAGTTGGATTTAATGAAGAATGGGCATCAAGGTTTGGCATTAGCAGGCATGTCAAATATAGAGCTTTGGCATCAAAGGTATGGACACTTAAATCATAATGACCTAATGTTACTACAAAAGAAATTGATGGTAGAAGGTCTTCCAAATATTAAGGGTGAACACTTTGAATGTGAAGGTTGTGCACTAGGAAAACAACATAGGGAAGAATTTCTTGTGCATGAAAATAGAAGAAAATGTGAAATACTTGAACTAGTGCATACTAATGTATGTGGTCCAATGCAAACTAAGTCACTTGGTGGATCATATTACTTTCTTATATTTATTGATGATAGCACTAGATACACATGGGTGTACTTTATAAGAAACAAAAGTGATGTGTTTGAATACTTTAAATAATTCAAGAGTATGGTTGAAAAGAAAACATGAAAGAGCATTAAAATTATTCGATCAGATAAAGGTGGTGAGTACACTTCAGGAGCTTTTATAAAATACTGCAAACAAAATTGAATTATGCAACAAATTACAGTACCACATACACCTCAACAAAAAGGAGTAGCTGAGAGAAATAATAGAACATTAGTTGAAAGTGCTCGTAGTATGTTAAAAAGTAAATAACTTTCTAATTGTTTTTAGGATGAATCCATTAATACAAATGTATATATTAAAAATCGAAGCCCTACTAAGTATCTTGAGCACAAAACACCATTTGAATCATTTTATGGTTTTAAACCTAAATTTAGTCATTTAAGGATATTTGGATGGAAGGCCTTTGCTTATATTCCTAAAGAGGATAGAAGAAAGTTAGATTCCAAATCCATCAACTGCATTTTTATTGGATATTGTAATGATCAAAAAGCGTATAAAATGTATAATCCAAGTACTCACAAGGTCTTTGCAAGTAGAGATGTTATATTTCATGAGCATGGAGATAAGCAAATAAAGAATATGAACATAATGTATGGCATCCTCCTTATGACAACTTTAAAGAAGAATAAGTTGAGTCATATCAAGCTCAAGAAAGTATGGACATTCCAAAAGACATTTCAAGAAGTCAAAATCCACAAAGAAGTGATGAAGGCACTCCACAGAGAAGAAGAAGAGGAGAAGGTACTCCACAGTGTAATGAACCTCTAAGAAGGTGAACATGACAGATTAAAACCCCTATATGGTATAAAGATTATGCTTTAATGTCTCAAGTAATGATTTTTTTTAGCCTTTAAATTATGAACAAGCTAAAAATCATAAAGAATGGATGAAAGCTATGAAATAAGAATATGACTCTATAATGAAAAATGAAACTTTCAAATTAACAGAATTACCTTAAAATAAAGTTCCTATAGGATCTGGTTGTACAAGACAAAATTTAATGCAGATGGTAGCATAGACAAGTATAAGGCAAGATTGGTTACAAAAGGTTATTCACAAAAAGAAGTCATAGATTATGAAGATACCTTTGCTCTGATTGCAAAAATGAATACTATCATAATAATGATATCATCAACAACTAAATATGATTGGAAGCTACATCAATTAGATGTGAAGTCAACTTTTCTAAATGGTGACTTAAAAGAGGAGATTTATCTTGTTCAACCAAAAGGATTTGTAAAGAGGGGACAAGAACATCTTGTATGCAAGTTAAAAAAAGGCCTTATATGGACTAAAACAAGCACCTAGATCTTGGTATGAGAAAATCAATCAATTCTTCTTTCAGCAAGGATTTAAAAAAAAAAAAAAAAACAAAAATTATCCTAATTTGTATGTCAATACATATAGAAATGGAGATATAATATTACTCTCTATAAATGTTGATGATCTAATAATAACAGGGAGTGATGATAAATTGATTAAAGATATAAACATGAAGTTATCATAGGAATTTGAGATGAAGGTTCTTGGTCAGATGCACTATTGTCTAGGTCTTGATGTATGGAGAGATGATGGAAGAACCTTAATCACATAAATAAAATATACAAATGAAGTACTAAATATATTTAATATGAATGGATGTAAAGAAGTGAGTACTCCATTGGAACAAAATATCAAATTGAGAAGTGATAATGGAACAAAAGAGGTGAATGGAACATTGTATTGACAATTAGTGAGAAGTCTAAATTATCTCACTGCCACTAGACCAGACATTGCTTATGCAATAAACATACTTAGTCAATTCATGGCTAAGCCTCATGAAAGCCATTAGATAACTGCAAAAAGGGTCCTTCGATATTTATAGGGAACTATCAATTCTGGTATTGAATATACTAATGATTGTAATGTTGAATTAATAGGTCATTCTGATTTTGACTGGGTCGGAAATCCAGATGACATGAAATCCACCACTGGATACATCTTCAATATAGGATCAGGAGCTATATCATGGAGTGGTAAGAAACAACCAACAGTTCCCTTGTTGTCAACAAAAGCAAAGTATAAAGCATTATGTAGTGCCACCTGTGAAGCTATATGGCTCAGAAGAATACTTGAAGATGTTGGTGAAGGTCAACAAGAACCTACAATGATTAGATGTGATAATCAAAGCACCATCAAATTAGGGAACAATCTTGTATGTCATACAAGGTCAAAACATATAGACGCACAATATCATTTTGTAAGATAAAAGGTCCAATCACAAGAAATTGCCCTAATGTATTGTAATACAAATGAGAATGTAGCTGACATTTTCACTAAGCCTCTTGGGAAGGAAAAAATTGAGTTTTGTAGAAGTAAGTTGTGTTGTAGAAAATCAAGATTATGTTGTAAGCCTAGCTGAGACTTAGACAAACAGGCATGTAAATTAAGAGTATGTCTGTGTGTATTGTCCTATAGCGTATTTTTGTGTTTGTCATATGGTTGGAATTAAGGGGGAGTGTTGGAAAACATTAATTCCAACCACCGTCTACATTCAATGCGTTGTCTAGTTTCTTCTGGAGAGTTCAGTTAGCTTCCTGAGGAAGCCATCACTACCAACATTCAAGGACCTTCATCACCGTATATAAAATCATTCTTTGACAATGTGAAATCCAAGTTGTGTTTTGTGTTAAGTTCTAAGTTTTGCACTCTCTGATTCCTAGCACCTGTTTGTTCTTAAATGTTTGAAGCAACACAGCTTGTTCTTAAATGTTTGAAGCAATGCACGGTCAGACCATATGGCCCGTTAATCTCGTGAGAAGCCAAAGATATGGGGGCCAAATTCCCATATCGTAGTGAAAAAATGTATATTGATAACAATATCATCTTTTAATCGTTACACTTTGATTGTCACAAATGAAATTAATAGATCTGTAAACTTCACTAATGGAAATATATAATAAAAAAAAATCATAGTAATAATCATTAATTTTGTTTATCTTATTAAAATTATAAATAAGCATACACATGAATCCCACAAAAACAATAATTGCCAATATCCTATGAAGACTATATAGGAAAGCCACATCAAAGCTATGTAATAATATCCATTAAACTATTCGTGTAAAATTAAGAGCTCTCTTTGTTATGGTCAACAATATTAAAATCTTCATCAAAGAGATTTAGAACAGTTGGTGAAGGAGTGCACTGTTAAGGCGCTCCGTAAGCAAAGGTCACCGGTTCTAGTCTCGCTGATACCAAAAAATCCAGCATGGTTTCCGCTGGTGCGGCTCAGGCCGGGTGCGATCCCCGGGTGATTTTGACAGCTTAGATGCCCCTGAGTCGTGGCCTCTCAGACACAGGGTAAGAGTGATTTTCAGGATTGACCCACTTATCAACAAAAAAAAAACGATATTAAAATCTTCTTTTAAAATAATTTATCAATTTAATCCTTTTTCCCATTTACAAAGAATAATAATCTAAATGTTGTAGGAAAATATTGTTTAATCAATAATAATGATGGTATCCCATCAGTGTAAATAAATTATTGTTGGTTGGTGGCCTCTGCCTCCACGAAAATAATTTTGAAATTTGAAATTCATGCACTTACCTGTGTAAAATAACTATGAAGTGTGCGAATAAACCTTGGTTGAACAGGTATTGTGACAAATCCTAGATGTTGGCTTCATATTTTAGTAACACTGGGCTGGGCCATGAACAAACATAGAGAATTGGTGTACAAATTTTAGGTGGACATCAAACCGGGAAGCAGGCATGTATATGATTCAAGTGGACATCAAACAAGGAAGCATGCATGTATATCGAAGGCAGACAACAAGGGAGGTCCAGAGAAGGCATTTAGGTAGAAGGTTGAATGTCTTGTATGCAGTGTTCATATGTCGTGTTCATGACAAAACTCTGAATACGGGTGGTCCAACACATTCTAAGCCATTTTCCTCTATCCAAATGTAGGATTCGATCTATCTATGATCGGATCAGATGCACATAATTTATTGAATTCATTCGACACATATTCTCCACCGTTATTGATTCTAAGAGCTTTAACTTTCCTGTGAGTATATTTCTCGACAAGTGCTTTAAATTCACAAAACTTAATAAACGTCTGATCTTTCTTTTACATGAATAAAATCCAACACTTATGTGAAAAATCATCAACAAATATTACATAATACTTGTGCTTGGTCATGGATGTTGTCGAGAACAGTCCACACACATCTGAGTGAACTCGATCAAGGATCACTTGTGATTGACTATATTCTTTATCATGAAAGAAATCTTTGGTGTAATTTCCTGATGTACACCCTTTACATTGGTCTGTCTGCTCTAGTGTACCCTTGGGAAGTCTTGTAGAAATTTTCTTCATGGTCGTCAAATGGTTGTGGTGCAAGTGACCCAATATTATATGCCACAACTCACCGATGTCTCAGCTCTGCACCTTCTCTACTTTAGTGCTCAAGGCAGCGTAGTCTTCTACATCCAACTTGTAGAGGTTCTTCACCCGAACCCCGATCCAGTTCACTTGTTCGGAGGCTATGTGATGAAGGAAATACTTTCCCTTACTAAATATCACATCACAGCCTCGATCCTCCAACATGGAAACAGAAACCAAGTTCTTCTTCAATCTCGGAACATACATGAAATATTTCAATGTGAGTAGAGAACCAAACTCCCACTAAAAGGTAATAGTACCACTACTGGTCGCACTATACTTCCCATCATTTCCCATCTCGATGTGCATTTGGAGGTCCTTTTCCTCCAAGTCACCGAAAAAATCTTTGTTACTGGTCATATGAAATGAAGCCCCACTATCCAAGTACCCAACACTACCCATCATTGATGCCACCATGCAAGCGATGAGGGTGAAATCCAATTCAAACTTTGAGCAATAGCTTCACCCGCCACTTTTCCTGAGGGCTTCTTACTGAACTTCTTGTGCAGACACTTTGTGGCATACTGTCATAGCTCATGACAGTGAAAGAATTTGAATTTTGAAATGTCCTTCTTCATACCACCATGACTAGAATTTGATTTGGAATGGTATGACTTCCCCTTCCCTTTTTGTGTCTTTCCAGCTAAGTCACAATTCTCCTCATCATCATGCTTAGATGAGGATCCATCTCTGGTGTTCCGTCGAATCTCTTCTTGTACCAAGTCGGACCACAATCACTCCCACTCTGGTAGCTTCTCCTTTCCATTAATTGAGTCTTGGTAGCTGTGCCAACTCTTGTGAAGTCATAGAAGTGTTAGGCTCACCATATCATCTTCTACAACAGTAACCCTGACACTTCCAAGCTCATCTTGACATTGGGTGAACTTGGTCAAGTACTTTGGAATTGAGTTGCCCTTATCCATCTTGATCTTTCTGAGCTTGTCCTTCAGTGCCATGTTCCTATGGTCATTGTCATTTTGAAACATAACCGTCAAGGCCTTCCACATAGCATATGGAGTTTCCTTACCATGGATATTCAAGAAAATATGATCTCGAACTCCTTCTAAGATAATTCTTCTCGCTTTTTCCACACACTTTCTCCATTCTGCCAGATCCTGTGCATCAGTTGTTGGAGACTTAGAAATATCATTGTTTATGAATTACTTAAGCTCGTTGTCTTCCAACACTACCTCCATCTTGTCCTTCTAGGCTATGTAATTCGAGCTACCCTCCAGGGCATACTCAAGTCTCAAATAGTAGAAAGACATCCTGCTAGCTCTGAAGTATGAACTAAAAATTTGAATTCTCCTACAGCCACAAGATCGTATTATCCTCTTCTATAGTGAACTTATCTCTAATACCATGTAGATTTTTACTTGTAGATTCAAACTTCTTATGTAATATGCTAAAACAAAATACTTGAATCTACTCTACTCATCAACGGAAACAAAAATTGATCGATGAAAACACTAAGCAGAAAAGGAAGAATTTCAATCATGCATAACACAATAATTTTCTAGGGAAAGGAGCTGCTAAAAAACCATGTTATCTGTATATTGCATTTACCAGAATATCTGAGAAGAAAATACAATTCTTGTTCAACGCGAACAATCTCTGCACAAGTACAATCTATGTCACTGCTTCACAAACCAACTCAAGCCAATACTTAACCAAATCTATTGCCTTCCAAGATCCTCCCTCCTTGCTATGTTCCCTTGGGAATTAGCCCATATTTAATTGGGAAATCCCTCACCACAAATTGTACAATCCATCCATAGGCCTTCTACTAATTGCATGCACCATTTATACAACTCAGAAAATTATACAATTGATAGTACATTGTCCCTAAATTCTAATCTCAACTGGGTCTTCCTCTGAGTTGACATGCATGAGTTATTTATGAGTGAATTATCCATTAACTAGTTGAGCACTAAAGCTTCTCCCCACTGCTAGACCTCCTACTAGTTCCTCCAACAATTGGAACTAGTTTAACTGACTTTAACTCAGTTAGATTGAATTAATTAATTACAACTCAAAAGAACTCAACCTGGACACCTAAAATTTAGAAATCACTCTACATGACTCTAGATAGAATCCCAACTTGAATTCACTGAGCCAACTAAGTCAACTTAACTTAGTTATTGCTATGAGAATAGAATTTTGATTTAATTCCCAATTTAATTCAAGGACAAATTAAATTAGGATTTTCTTGTTGCTATTTTTAAAAGCATTGTTCTCTTTTATTAATAAGCATGATATAAATATGCATGTATATAACAAAAATATTTTCAAGCCCAAATAAATATTTACAATTTGAATCCATAAACACTTTTCCAATAGAAAGCAACTTCATGTACATAATACTCAATCAATAATTATTCTACAAACTTTTTTTCTACCATTGATGATTAAAGATTGACTAAAATTGATAAATCTATGCCCAAACAGATTGCATCAACAAGAAGCCATCAAGATGAGCTCTTAGCTAGTCTCTTTGAAGAAAGGAATATGGGCATTCAATTAGAAAAACAAAGAGTTTATATTGATAAAAAACGTTGATTGAAATTTGAAAATTTTTTGTTTCATTTGATATGGAATTTTTTTTTAAAAGGTGTTTCATTATACATGGAATTTTGGAATTTTTTCATTAATGAAAAATGTTAATTTTTTATTTGAACTTTAAACACCTTAACCACACACAACATACCATTCCATAAGTGTCATGAAAAAGAAGTGGAAGCGTGGAAATCCCTATGAGTGACAAATGCCCCCGCCTAATGCCCAACTCGAAGTAGAAAATCAACCAACCATCAATCAACAAGTAGTTTATCAATCTAGAACATTTAGAGTAAGTTGCATGCTTCTTTTTGTTTGGGTCAACCACAAGTAAACCAAGTCTCCCAAACTGGGGGTAACCCTAGATCACATTTGGTCGAGATCCAATGTCTTACGAAATTCAAGTAAGAGCACAACAACCCACTATTATAGGACCTAATGATTGGGGGCGTCACTTATTACACAAATGAGAGGAAGTTTTGTATTTAAGAGTCTTCATTTTTGAAGAGGAGAAAGTTCTACATGTCCTGGAGAAAAGGAGAATTGGTGCTTAATAAGCCACAACTCTTCTCAACTGAGAAGGAATGTAAAAGGGAACATCGATAGTAGTGGCCTTAACGGGATATAGAGGAAAATATGCACATGAAGATCTATTTTACTAATTAAGTTGTCAAATCTCATCTGGACGATTTACTTCATATATCTATTCTTAATGTTTTAGGCTTGAAAAAAAAAAAAAAATTGGGTCATTGAGTGGTTGGTTGGACTCATACACAAGCAGATTTCTATGTCTGTTTTTTCACTGATCGTCTCAAAATTTGTTGGTTATTCTACTCAAAGTAAGTTATCACAAACTTCTTCCTCTCATATAAAGCAATTGTATTGGAACCTATGAAAGTAAGTTATCACAGGCTTCTTCCTGTCATCTCAAGAAATTGTGTTGAAACCTATTATATTTTTAGTGTTGGGGGAGATTTTATAGGTGAGATACTTTTTTAGGCCTCTTAACATGTGTTATATCCTATTTTTTTAAGCCCAAATCACTTGTGGGTTTATGTAAATTTGGCCTTATTCTCTGGCCAAGCTAGGTTGTAGGCTTAGAACGTCACCCGTGTTAGTTCAAAACGGTTTTTTTTTGCAGAATTTCATGTCATTTAGGCATAAACCATATCAATCTGCTTAAATCCACTGTTTAGATGGACAATTTTCTGTGAAAGTGTTTTCTACATCTCTCCACAGACTAGAATAGGTTCTAGATTCCATTGTGAAGTGGGTCATTTGGAAATTACACTTTATGTTTATTTTTTGTATTGGATATGACCCGTCTCTTTTTCCATGAATCCAATAATTGTTTCTTATCACATTCTTGCTAAATTTGCTAATATTCCTTCATGTGACACTACTTATGCAGCGTTCAACCCCTTTCCTAGTGTGTTGATTCAATGCTTCAAAGAGAAGTTTGGTCATGGTTTTTATTTTCACCTGCATATTACTTTTTTTATAAGCTTGGGCCTTGATTTTTTTAGGGATTGGAATAATCGAATTAGAACTGTAACAGGGGCTCCTGGTGTCACTCATATGAAGAATCACTTAGATTCACTTGTTTAGAGTTTTGCTTGCGACATGTTCCCATGCAAAGGAATCTATGGGTTAATTACTTGGCTAAGGAAGTGAGGTATTCTAGTATCCTCTAAGTAGGACACACTAGAAAATAAAGCCTTAAATGAATCCCCCAATAAACTAGTCTTTCTTACTTAATAAAGGGTTGTATTGAAGCCCAAAATCCCTAAAAAGGAAGGAACAAGAGTTTTTTGGGGCTCTCCTAACAAAATGTTCATAGTTGTAATTCAACAATTGGTTGTTTTATTTCAAATCAGATCAATATAAAGATTGTTATTTCAAATATGAAACAACATATTCATAGTTGTAATTCAAAAATTGGTTGTTTTATTTCAAATCATATAAATATAGAGCTTGAATTCAACAACAATTGGGTTTTTTATTTCAAATATGAAAAATATAGATTTTTAATTCCTCCTTCTTTGCAATTTTCTACCAACACTAATTCAATAAAAAAATATGGAAGGTTTAGGAAGAATTCTAGTTTCTTACTAAAAATATTGTGAAATGTGGAGGGACGAAGGATGAGGAACAGTTACGAATTCTTACCAAAAATATTGTGCAGTTTCACAGGTGAATTTGTCCTTTGTTCTTTGTCCTTTTGTCTTTGGTACACTCCTTCCTTCTCTGCTACACTTTTATTATACATTGATGAATTATTAGTGTAGTTGATGGTGAAGTGGAGCTATGAAGAAATTAGTATGTAGGGTAGCAAGAACAAGTGCACTAGGGAAAATGGCAATAGAAATATGTGGGGCAGCAAGAACATGTGGCATCAGAAAAATGGTTGTGGTAGTATGCGAGCAATGAGAACAAGTGGCATTAAAGAAAATCGTAGTGGAAGCACGTGGGGCAGCTAAAACCTAATTCAAAATTTTGGATATAGGAAAATAGGCAAAGAATAAATACCCCACATTAAAGAACTTTGGGTATGCTAAAAGGTGCAGTGGCAACATGCTTGTTGGATATGAATATGAACTTTAGATATATGAGTTTAGATCAAATCAAACTTTGTATAAAACATTTTTTTGGATACACAAATTTCATGAGCTGACAATAAGATCTAAAAAATAAAACTTTGGATAAAAGTTCCTTTTCATAGAATATTTTTTTTAAACATTGGCTAAATGGATCGATCAACCCAAATTAATATGAATTCAATCAATGATTGATCGCTATAGTCCCTACAATGTAGTGGGAAGGGACTAATAAAGTTAGGGAGTAATATTTTCAAAATGATTTTACAGGGATTGATCCCATATCCAAGAAATTAATGCATATTCTAATTTAATTTCATCTAACACTACTTTCACGTTTAGACTCCTCCAAACCTTCTCTATGTATTTTATTGATCATTTGTTTAGATCATAAAAAGCTTCAAAAGATTATAGTATCATTGGATTTTGTTGGTAATTTCATTTTTATAAATGAAAGAAAAAAATATGGACAATTTTGTTTAGATCATAAAAAACTTTGGATTTTGTTGGTCATTTCATTTATAAAATTGAAAGGGGAAAAATCTAATAATATTCAGTTCGATTGATCTTGAATGGAGTTAAAAATGAATATTCAGTTGGATTGATCTTGCATGGAGTTTAAATCATTTAAAACTAGTTATACATTTTATATGCATATACGTTTTAATATATGACTTTTTTTTAATTGTATATTTTTCCACTTGTTTTGGTGGGTTTTAATTTTTACCCAATTTCAATGAATCAAATCATCAAAATTTAGAGAGGAAATAAAATACCTATGTTTATATATATATATATATATATATATATATATATATATTACCCAAAAAAATATTTATATGTATAGTCTCCACAAAAATCTCTATAAATGTGTTTAGTTTCATTAGTAATGAACACATAGAATATATACAAAATCCTTGCACAAAATTTTCTATAAATGTGTTCAGTTTTACTAGTAATAAACATAGAACATATACAAAATCATGGTTGAAAATCAAGGAGTTGTATGTGTTTTTTATACATGCAAACCAAACTAGGAGGTTTGTTAATCCAAACCTAAAACCAAAGAGACCACCTCATCTAGCACATAATTAAAAAAGATGTTCCTGCCAAATATTTTTTGAATTTAATAACCCTAGTGTATGTTACTATATGCACATGTGATATATTAATGCAAAAACAATGTACAATGTGCACACAATAT